>CAKAKR010033202.1:0-24914 GCA_916700685.1 Adelosebastes latens
ACTATATACTAGGACTTTTTTTCGACATACTATGACTTTTTTTTCGAAATACTATACTATGACTTTTTTTAATAAAGTCAAAAAAGGTCATAGTATATTTTGTAGATATAAGTCATAGTATATCATGTTGAAAAAAGTTATAAAAAAGTCATAGTATAGCATGTAGGAAAAAGTGATAAAAAGTCATAGTATAGTATGTCGAAAGAAATCCAAAAAAGTCATAAAATAGTATGTCGATAAAAGTTATAGTATAGTATCGAAAAAAAGTGATAAAGTCATAGTATAGTCAATTTGGAAATACTCAGTGATGGAATGTAAATACACACAGTAAGGCCGAGGTAATATTCATCCAAAAATATCATATATAATTAGTTTTCTAGTAGTGGAACAAACAGTCACAGTTTTCTCTCCTTGATGTGTGCAAAACACTGACCTCCTTTGTTAGCTGCGTCCACAGCCTCTGCAGGCAAATGAAACTGGTTCATTAGAGGCCCTAACTGCCCGGATGCCAGGGCGCTGCTGAACATGCTCATAGCCTGCAGAGAGACAACAAATACCAAGAATAAGGACAAGTACCACAACTAGATGCTAAATACCAACAAAAGAGAGAGAGAGACAGCCTCATAGTGACCAGAATAACAGCTAAAAAGAGAATATACTGTAGTATCTCACTTCTCGTGCCATTCCTGCGCCCAAGGACGGAAAAATGTTGAATGTCAAACTTAAGCTGGAAGTAAGAGCCAAGAGTGGTTTGTGTATTTATCAGATACACAGGCAACAAATAAGAGGGTATTTGTTAAATGATTGTTTGACCTTAAATCTAAAAGATGGTCTATATTTGTCCATATCTCTAAAAAAAAACATACTAATTATAATACCAGGCTGGTGTTCAATGGCAAATGAGGAAACAGAACAACATTTTTATATTTAAACATTCCCAGATTTAAGGAAACTTATATTGAGTTACAAACTGATTGTAAACCACAGAGGTTGTCAGCAGTGAACACTTTACCTGCTGAAACTGAGGTGAGCTGAGCGTGTTGTGGAGCTCCTCCGTGCTCTGAGGCAGGGACTCTCCAGAGGGCAGGTAAGGCATCAGCCTCTGCTGCACCTCTGGGTTGACAAGGATGGGAGCCATGATCTCAGGTGTCAGGACGCTGGCGAGGTCCACTGCAGGTAACAAACATCACCACGGGCTGGTTAGTTTAAAAAGCAAAGACTGTATATAAAAAGTGGATCTAGTCACCGTAACGTCACTCATTGGTTTGTGGACTGCCATTTTGAAGCCCCGAGTTCGGCATTTTGGCCGTCGCCATCTTGGTCTTTTGCAACCAGAAGTGACACAAGAGTACAACCGAATGCTGAATAAGACATTTTTAGGCGACCAAAAGGCTTACAATTAACTTTCATGAAATGAAAACACACTGTGAAAGGGTTAAAGTTCTAAAACACAAAACACGGACAACTACCAGACCGGACAACGCCGTGGTAGCGACCTGTCAATCACAAGGTAGCCACGCCCTAAAGCATACCCTGCTTTATATATTGTTGGGTAGTTGAACCTACAGCAATGCATCATGTTCTACAGAATCATCATGTTTTTGCAGCGTCACGGTCCTGTGAGAACCACGTATCTGTAAAAAATGTTCTTTTCTCAATTAATCAGTGTGGCTTGTGAGAAAATAGTGAAAATACCATTTATAATTCCCAGAGACCAAGAAAGTGATTATAAGACGAATGTAAGGTCTCGGTCTCCACCAACTCCTGAGAAAAATATCTGTCTCTTTAGCTGCTAAATGCTTCACTATGTTCATCAGTAGTTTTAATCCTTCAGTATTCACTAGTTTTAAATGTGAATCTGTAGTTGAGGTGAGGGTGATAAATGGTATCCATGAAGCAGGATGGAGAGTTCAAAACATGAAATCAAAACAGCAATAGATTGTAGTGTTTTGCAGGGGGTTCCTGCTTCTGCAACAAACTAGACTCATCATGTTAAAATTACACGGTATTACAGACCGTTGCGTTCACAATGCTAATTATTTGCTGCATAATGACTTGTGAAATTACACTAATTAGGTCTAATTATGGTGGTTATTTAAGTTTTCTGTCTAATCCGTCGGTTCCTCACCTCCCGTTCCGCTGGCGGGCACGTTCATGGTGGCCAGGATGCTCTGCAGGTCTCTCAGCTGGATGGGCTGTGTGGGGTTGGCTGCCCCCGCTGCCACAGAGGCCACAGCAGGGGTGGTGGGGGTGGTGGGGGTGGTGGCTGTGGGGGAGGCTGCCGAGGTGGCGGAGGGAGTGATGGGGGTGGTGGGAACCTGGGTGGAGCCGAGCCGACTGGTAGCAGAGGTAGAGGTGGGGGTGACGGCTGTGGACGGACTGAGAGGAGAGAGAAGAAGATCACTGGATAATTATTAAAACAAACGTCCCAACATGAGGTACTAATACACATCAACCTGTGATATTTGATTTTATTTAGTGAGGTTTTTTTTCTAGTTGTACCCGTTTTCCTTTAACCTACCTAATGTACCGCTGCTTGAGTTATTTCCTTCATTTGCATTTTGACAACCTCAGAGAATTCATGTTGAATGTGATGTGTTTAGTACGTGAAGGTGTGGAGAACAACAGTGAGCATAACAACAATAATAACAACCAGAGAACAAGTTATTCCAGTTGCCTCTTGTGACTATTTTGTATTCTGATTTATGGATCCAAGTAGAGCTGACACAATTAGCCAATTGATAGAGTAGATGATCAACAGAAATTTAATCAGCAACTATTTTTTATAATCATTTAAGTCCTTTTTTTAAGCAAAAATGCCAAACATACTCTGGTTTTAGTCCCTCAACTAGTAGAGTAGAGCTGCAACGAATAATCGGTTCATCGAATGACAGAAATTGAACTGGTTAAGTAATTTCTTAAGCAAAAATACCACAAATTCCCTTCTTCTAGCTTCTCAATGTGATGATTTGCAGATATTCCCAGTTTGGCAGCAAACTGAAGATTTGGACTGTTGGTCGGACAAATCAAGGAATCTGAAGAGATCCCCTTGGGCTTTAATTCATCAATTAACTGAGAAATAATCAGCAGATTTAATCGATAATAGTAATAATCATTAGTTGCAGCCCCAAGATGTGAGTGTGTGTAAAGAAACTGGTATCTGTTGTTTCACCATAGATTTTTTTGTGATATAAAAAAATGTACTTCAGAAAATATCCAATAAGTGGACCTTCTACCATGATTTTTTTTAAGTCAATAATGCACCAAGTTCAAGATTTTTCCAAATGTAGCTATTGAACATTGGTATAAAATGGTGACTCTATAAAGAATAACTTGATCTTCGATTATGATGTACTGACACTAAAACCTGATGTTTACTGTTTGTGTTTCAGACATCTGATTCTGTTATGCACTTCTTCTTCCTCCTGTCTGTCACAGCTGCCCCTCACAACAGACAGTGTTAAAAAAGGTAGATTTGTTCTTGGATATTTAACAGGAATAAGACACCTTGTGGAGGAGTTACTGGCTGCAGGAACGCTGCTGCTACTGCTGCTGCTGCTGCCCAGGAGGTTGGCCAATCCTGGACCGGCCAGTGCTCCGAGACCACCTGAAAGAAACCTCCACGTTATTCTCCTGAGAGCATGAAACTGCATTTACCAAGATATTCTCCTTGATTAGCACGTAGGTACGTACCGATCCCCCCCAGTCCAGTTGGTCCGATGAGCTGCATGAGCTGGTTGTGGCTCATGTTACCCAGAAGGCTCTGCAGACCGCCTTCCCCTTTACAGAAATAACAGATGACAGTTCTAAAATCGATATTTCAGGTTCTTGCACATTACAGGAAAACAATTATGTGAGCATCTGTTACCTCCCAGAGCAGACAGATCATGTCCTCCGCTGCCGCCACTTCCGAGAGCGCCAGGCATGGGAGGGTTGTTGAGATACTCGTTCACTTTACGGCAGTGCTCCTCATCCTTGTCAGTCTTTGGCTCCTGAGATCAGAAAAACAAAACAGAGAGGTTTCATCTGGCTCACGGTTTCTGAAAAAGAATCTCTTTATTCAGTAGTTTTACTACATTGAGCATTGATATCATTTTGTTTTAATAGTATAATAATAATCTTGTCTTCATTCTGTGGATTTGAATTTAAAATGAATTGGAAAGAGAGTTGGTTAGATTTTAAAAACAACATAAACACCCCCTTTCAAAATTGTATTTTATTACGTTAGAAAAAGTTACATAAACAGGAGTAAGTAGTGCATTTACTGGGGACTATTTGAGCTGCTGATGAATACACATTTGGTGCTCTAGTGAATATTTACGATGTATTTAGGACAGTGTATGTGGGATGACTCAAAATAAATGACAGTGCCGATGTTCATAGTAATGAAGGAACATGTCACCCAGTGCAACACTGTGGCTCAATTATGCTTTTTTAATATTTTTGGACAACAATGGAGTTCTATGGCACAGAGGAATAAACTATATCAGGATCTGGCTACACAGACAATTCTTGTTAGTATAGCATCAATTCATTACTATTTTTGGTCTTTTCATAGATTTGTTAACAATAAAAAAAATAGAATATTGCCAGGCCTTATCCTTTGATTTCTGATATAAAGCATGCGTGTCTGTCACAATTTAACTTGCTGAATGATTTTTTTTTTTTTTGCAAAATTGCTTAAAACAGACCGCAGTGACACTACTGTATGTCTCCCTAGATACCTACAAGTGATTTATTCATTTATATTGAAGACCAAATGTGCTGGAAAAGAATGAATGAAATTGCAGTAAATGCAACAGAGACATTATCTGTATAATAAAGATGCATCTCTTGTAAATATACCTTTATCATTGTGTCTTTTTAACAAGTGAAAACCAAAGCTTCATGAATACAGAAGTATGTGCTGCATACCTGCATCCAGAAGAAGAGTCTTTTGGAGCCAGCTTTGAACTTCAGCACATAGACTCGTCCGGTGGTGCACTGGTTCACCCGTTTGAACTCACAGTCGTCAGGGAAGATGATCAAGTCCTAGATTCAGGACATGAAAAGGGGTTAATATTAAAAAATCAAAGACAGGTGGAGCCAGTATTTACATGCTGCAGGTGTCACCCACATCATCCACGTTCCCGGTGGTCCGATCCTTCCAACAGAAGTGGATGAGGGAGTCGTCCGTCTGCTGGATGTAGACCTGACCTTTGCGCTTGTCGGGGGTCACCGTGCTGGCCTTCATGGTCATCTTGCCGGCCCGAAACTCCACCAGGTACTTGCTGGAGGAGCCGCGGGACCCAGACACCATGCTGGGGAACAAAGCTCCAGAGGCCATGATGGAGAGGACAGACTACTGCAGGGAGGACAGAGAGGAGGGAGGCCTCAGACAGTTATATACAGACACACATGGACTATGATCATGAGGGTGAAATCAGAATAAGGTTTACTGTCCAGTAGGTTTTCACATACAAGGAATTGGCCTTAAAATAAAAATAAAGTGCAGAAAACTCAAGAAACATAGGCTAAATATAGAATATTTTACAGTAAAAATAAGAAAACAAAGCACTATGAAAAATGTATAATATATCTGTTTAGAGCTGTGTGGTTCTTCTTTACCATCATCGTTTAGCAACTTCTTTAAATCTAATTCTCAAATTCATTCACATAATACTAGACAGGTTAATCATCTTCACCTGCCTTTTTACAAAACAAAACATGGCCAGTACTCCCTCAGATATCGGGGTGTACAAATATGGAACACCAAAATATATGTTATCAAGAGCTTGTTATCCTTAGAACATTTTAAAAGGAAATTATCATCACATTTAATTAATGATGTCTAATTATCTTTTGATATGTTTAGATATATTTTCTTTTCTTCTGTACCGTTTTTTTGTATGTATTTCATTGTTTTCTTTTGGATTGTTTTCCACTGTTTGGTTAGGTTTTTCTGCACATTTTGTGTACTTCTTGTTGTTGTTTAACTTTTGTTGTATTTTTAAAATTATGTTTAGACCTTTCTTCCTTTTTTGTTATTGTTTTTTCTTCTTCTTCTGGGGTTGGGGGGAGGTCCTTTGTATAAGCCTGTGGCTTCTTGACCTCTCCTGACACATTTCTTGTTTTGTTTTTTCATTGACTAGATTGTGTGCAGTTTTATATATGTGCAAATAAATACAATTAAAAAAAATAATTAAGAAATCAGACTGCAGGAGATAGGAGGTTTCCTGCTGTGTCACTCCACTCTGCTAATGAACATATTAGCCTCTAGCAGTAGATTAACTGAAGCATATTTTAAATGCTACTTCTTGCTTGCCCATTCATTCTGGACATGTTGCCTGCTAGCCTATTTAATGTGTATTATTTTGTTATTTCCCTTCAGGAGATAGTAAGGCTCTCCTAGACAAAAAATAACAAATTAACCATACAATATAATAAAGAAAGGAAAATGTGAAAGGGAACAGAGAAGTGGAACAAAGCTCATCCCTCTGCTCCCCATAATAAACCAGCTAATAAAGCAGCTCTACTGGAGCAGCCTCAGCAGCTGCAGATGACTCTGCATCCTTTAGCCAGCTAGCAGCCTCAGCTGTTTCCAGCTCCACGAGGTCACCACTGAGCTGCACTGTCACATGTTTACACACCTGGGCTAAACATACACCAGGCTACTTTGTTAGTTATTCAAAAACAACAGGTATAAGAGAATAAGATGTTCATACTTACATGTAGTGCTACTCACTGAAATGTCGTTCAACCGGAGAACAGGCAATAATACTGTGGATGATCGTGATTGGCTGACTGGCAGCGGTGCTTCACTGTGATTGGTCGAACCGCGTGTCAATCACGGGGGCTTTAAATCTCCATGAGCATGTTCGGTTGAGATGATAACACAGAGATACATGAAGCAGACATCCTTTTTGAGGTACTTATACTTTACTTGAGTATTTCCACTTAATGCTACTTTTTACTTCTACTCTGGCCAAATTTATACTCCATCTACATTTATGTTACTAGTTATTTGAGATTATTAATACAAAAAATATTATCAACAAATACAAGATGATGCATTATTATAGATCAAGCTACACAGCAGTATTTAAAGTAAATTATCTCCACCTTTACCAGCTACAACATTAAAGTGATACGTACATTAATCTACCAATGATTATAATACTAGACACAATACTAGTGTCTATGATTTATCCCAATCTAATATACATTCATAGGAGAACTTCCTGAAAGTAGGAAGAAGATTTGAGCTCTGAGGAAAGAGATCTTTACTAGTTACTTTCTGATAAGTCACCATTTATGAAAGGTTTATAAGAATTATTTAAAGAGGTATTGCACACTTAAATGTGTTTTTTTGAGCGGGTAAACTAAATGATATGACTGTGATGAAACACATCAATGCTGGTGTTAATAGTGACAGATCAAATTTATAGAAAATGGAATTTAATGGATTCAAAATGGCTCAACTCTCCTTAAACTGTTTAAAATCAGCCCTGAACCTTGCGAGGACAAAGCTGACCACAGATCAAATACAGTTTCAGAGCAACTGAATTCGATTCAAGATTCAGTTTTTCAATGCAATTATTCAAGTTGAGCAATTGAAATTTAAATAAAAATTATTCAAATTCAGTTTCTAGTGACAAATATTTCTGCCCATAGAAAAGCAGCAGGTTAAATCTTCACTTATGAAAATTTGGCATTTTTGCTTAATAAATGATAATATGAATGCATAATATTTTTCTATTTTATCAACTCACTGATAAATCAACCAATTGTTTCAGCTGTAATTAAAACTAAATAGGGATAGAAGTTGACAATATTAACTAGCTAAGTGCTGACACACAAAGTCCACAGTACACATAGAAACAGCAGAATGAAATACTTTGTTATGGACATTAAACGTAAAACCAAGAGAGATGTAATATTCCAAATGCACAGTGTTCAGTGACATTCTGTGTATGCTTCAAGCAAATCTCAATGAAATTTGGTCTGCACAGCTGAATATTTTTGATTATGTAACTGCCAAATATTATATTTTTGCCAAATATATTTCAGGACTTTAAAAATACTGAGATCATTCAGCTAATATTAGCTCTCATATTAGCTTCAGGGTACATCAGCAAGTATGAAATTACTTCACTGTCATTTCAAAAGCATTGCACATATCCCAACAACAGAACGGACCAGAGAAAGGACATAGATTCCTTTATTTACGGCGCTGTGTTGTGCTACATTGTCAATAAAGACAGAAAATAAATAAACATTTAAGGTTATACTTGTGGTGAAACGAGCTTATTTGCATCAAATTTGTATATGCAGTCTGACAGTGGTCTACCACTTTCAAGTGGTGCCTGCTGTTAGGAAACAGTATGTGGTGGAGAAACATGAGCGGCATACCACTCTGAACCACAGTGGCACACCATCGGCCACTTTTTGATCTCGGTGCTACTGCACCTGGCTCTATTAATTGGCTGAAGCGCCGTGGGAATTGTAGTCCTATAGTTTTCTATGGCCTACAGAGGTCACCACTAGGTGGTAATATTGTTTTGACAATTTATCCAAACAAAAACCAATCAGGCTCTAACAGTGTATATTCCCATATTCCCAAACAAACCAATTATGATGTGGAAATACATGTTGACACCTCAGTTTTAGGTTAAATTACAGAGACCCTATGTTTCCTTTAACCCAGTGGTCCCAAACCTTTTTACCTTATGGACCTGACCCCTCATCACATGTTGCATTATGTCAATGTGTTGTGAGTAGTTTTCCCCTATCCGATTGTTTCTTTTGAATCATTTTAGAGGCCCGAAGAGGTAAAAGATTTTCCAGTTTTTTCACAAGAAACAAGCAAAGATTAGAAAAAAGTCAGAAAAATACTTAATGTTGTGTATGCAGCAACATGTTTTGGTTTGATTTTGATCCGATAAATCATCTTGTGACCCCTTATTTGGGCACCACTGGAAAAAATAACAGACTCTGGTGTCATAAGATGCTGTTAAAGTGATTGTTAACACAACAAGAGGACTGGTAATTTCAATAGTCCATAATTTATTTCTCAAATATGCCATGGATGCATATGGTTGTATGTGGATAAGAGTATGAGGAGGAAAAGAAACAAGAGATCAATGAACACACAATGTAAACATTTTCAAACAGATGCTAGACGAAACAAGAGGGTAAAGAGTGTGAGATCGGAAGAACCATCGGAGCAAACCTGCACTTTCAAGTGTCTGCAGGCGTCACAAAGTGCTTTGAGCAAGTAAAGTTGAGAGCAGCTGGGGGAAAGGCATGATGTAGAATATATTTTCACTGTACACACTATGTGCATTGGACTGTGAGCATTCAAATGTGCAGTTTATGCAATGTTAGTGCTTTTAAACACAAAGGAACATCTATGTACTGTTGAACATCTGCTGTATGTATGTTAAGCTTTATATCATCTGCAAATGACATTCATTAACTGCTGCCTCTGTAGTGTCTGGCGCACACATTGGCTACAAGCTAAAGAGGAGTTAAGTGTTGTATTTTCATTCTTCACATTTCAGGAGGGCAGACTGGATGGATCAGTTTGCATAGGTTTATAATGGCTACAGTGTCCTGTCGGTTTTTGCTGCTGCTGTGTCCTAAAACAGCTTTCATAGATGGAGGAAAATGTCTCAGGGCTTCATCTGGAAACTCTCAAAAGTTCTCTCAAGAGTTACTCGTCAGTGTGTGAAGACAAATAGCTATAATCAGGAGTCAGTATGACACAGCTTTCTCTTTAAACTAGAGGTTTTTGAACTGTGCATCGGCAGTGGGACGCGGAGGGAGAGACGTGAGCCGCAAATTTCCTACTCCTAAATATATAACACATAATTTTAGATTCGGCGTGACTTACACTTCACGGGGATATCATTATCTTGCAAATAAACGTCCAAAAGAATCTCCTTTTAACACCAGAACTTGCCTGAGAAACATCACATTTTTAACTTTTCTTCAGTATCAAAGTAATCCAGTGATAGTTGTCTGTACATGTTATGGGTACATTGCAAACAGGAACTACTTATGGCTAATTCGGCAAACTTTTAATGGTGCCAATTTGCCAAAATAAACAAATACAGGAAAAAAAATAACACAGCTGACTACCTAACTAACTCAATGGCAACACTATACTTCCTGTTTACAGTTAGTTTGTTTTAAGTAAGAGAAAAAATAATATTATGAGTTTAAAATATCCATTAATATGAACTTGTTTTGTCTGTATGGCTCAGAATATCCCATTAACATGTTTCTTATAGTGTCAGGCTTTGATAACCACCGGCTTTAAAACCAAAACGCTCTGTATCCTTTTGACGCGAATCCATTTACAGTATTATACTTAGTGCAGAGAATGTTTTTATGGCTTTATCTTGTGTAAATAATCATCTTGGTGAACATGCACGCACCAATTATTATACACGTCATCTATGTTACAGCGGACGACAATATAATGTACCAACAATATGTTTACTGTGACGGTAAACATGGTTATAAGCAGCTTTGATCTCTACTGTAAGTCTCTATTCCCGGAAAAATGAATCACATGTGTGACGTTTTAGGGATGTTTACGGCTAATTAAAATACACATCTAATATCCAAATAGGTTATATGGTAAAAAAAAAAAGTAGCAGATGTGTTTAAATAACCCCTGATTTTTGAATGCAACTGGACAAGAAGTGTGTGGTACGTCTACAGGTGAGATTACGGTTGAGTACCTGAACTAAAACTGAGAATATATCCTCTAGAAGTCAGAGCTTTGTGTCCTGCAGCAGCAGCATGGTCACCACACGCACACACACATGCATACACGCACGCACGCACACATAATACATACACGCACGCACACACACACATGCATGCGCACACACACAGGTGACTGGTTTAAAAACCCTCGACAGGTGAGTAACATACATGTGGACTATTATTGTCATGATTAGGGCGTATAAAGATAAAGATGTCAACATTTACAGTAAGTAAACTCTAAAATTCTCCTTATTATAACATTTCTCCTGTGGACAACGTTCACAGTCAGTAATAATCTGATAAACTGTCTGATAACACGTTGCTATCAGCTTTTCATGGATTCAAACAAAGACACAGTACCAGTGAGCGTCTATCTTAGATGCTGAGAAATAAAGTGAATCCTATCAGAAGAGGAGGAGGAGGTCTTCACACCGAGCACCTCCTCCTGTGTCAATAGATGTTGGGACAGTCAGTGTAATTCCTGTCAAAGTATCCACCTGTGTACAGCCAGTCCTCAGCTCCTGTATGAGGGTTTGTTCCCTGCTGAAACCACCTGGAGAGACACATAAAACGTTATACAGTTAAAGGAAATATGACATAACATGAGTAGTCATCTGTTGAAATTATGATCCTAGGAGCGTTTTCTGCTTTTAGCTGGGAAACGGGCTTTGCAGCATCAAGAAACACGGCTGCTTAGTAGACTATTTTTATTCCAGCTAAACTGTGATGACGTGAGAAGTGTAGTCTTTCCATTTATGTATTTAACACAGCAGAAATCCAGGAATTGGAAGGCACTCATGAGCCCTTTTCAAGAAATGGTGTACGTAACGTTGCTAATTTCATCAATGTACTTAAGTGATTTTTCTTGTCACAAAGGTAACTTGACATTTACATACACAGAAAGAGAAACAACATTGGCTCAAACAACTCAAACTCAAATCAAACTGTCAGACTAGGCAGCGCTGATCAAAACTGAATCACGATTCTGTTACTGTAATGCCTATTTCTCACCTAAAATGTTTTCAGAAACGTATTTAAGTGTACTGTTTAGCTGTAAAATGAAAAACATAGAAGAAGGTCCGCAAACTGTAGCTCCCTTTAAGTGCAATTTATTGGCACATCTTAGTAAGTGACGTTTTGAGTACAAGCTCTTCTTCAGACTTAATGACTTAATCATTAAGTGACTTAATCATTAAGTCTGAAGAGGACTCGGGCGCGGTAGAAACTTGCAAATGCCGTTAGGAGCACTAAGAGGAGGCAGAGGAACATGATTTTTTTCAAATTATCGTCTCATGTACTACTGTCAAGATATAGTGACAGTTTTATAAAAATAACTTTTTTTATCATATTTGCTCAAAGTTACCAATTGAAAATTTAAAGGTTCCAGTGATGCATGAAATAAGATTACATAAGATCTCACTTCCGTGAGAAGTTTTAGCCTGATCTGACATGACAGAATCTCTTCAACAACAGTTTTCTGTGATTTATTAAACTTAATTGATTTGATTTCTCTCTGTGTATTTAAGGTTGTGGTGCTGCAACCTTTAAATTAATCTGACAGCATCCATTTCCACCAACGAGGTGCACGTCTGAGAGGGGTTTATTTACAAGCTCTTGAAAATAATCCTTGACATTTATAACAAAGACGCACCTGGTTGACCACTCATCCTCATCCTTGGAGCGTTCCCTGCGTGAGGCCCTTTGTTTCTCCTCTAACCGCTCCTTCTCTACACTTGACGAGTCTATGAAAAAAAAACAACACAAAAAAATAAATGAAGAATCATCTGAGGGCCATGTGTGTGTGGAAGGAATCGTTTTAGCTTCTCTCTGCCTGTTAATATGAAGTTGGTGTTACCGATGTCTCCATTCTCCATGGCTCTGATGTCGGGCCTCAGCCGGCAGTCCGTTGGTGACAGTTGTCTCTCCATGCCGGGCTCCAGTTCGTTTAGTGTCATGGCAAAGCTGGTGAAGTTATACATCTAGACAGAAGGAAACACACAGAATAAAACGGCTTTATTCATAAATTGATTTGGCAGTCTGTTAAATCTAAACTGACCCGCCAACTTGGCAGGTGATCGGATGAACCATCTGTCAATCAAGCTCTTGCCAAAATCAGTCGGGAGAAGAGCGAAAACATCTTTTCAATCAAGAAAAGCCTTCAGTGGCGTTCGTTGCTCTACTTTCAATGAAGAAATACTCGTACATACTGATGCTATTGCAGCATGTACGCTAATCTATTTAGGAGCCGTCATTGCTGTCACCTCACCAAAGAACAGTCACCTCTCTGTATCACAACACACATGCCACGCCCGTAGCTGCCAGTAGCGCCTCACAGGACGCTGATTGGCCATGATCTGGCATGCCGAACACAAACACATTACTTGAAGCCTGACAAGATGGATTTTGGTGAGATGTGTGATGCCGCGATTCTCGTGTGATCTTGTGACATCGCGAGAGTCCAGCTGCCGTGCAAGGTAATGTTAAATCAGCTAATCCAATGAATCTTAATATATTTCGCTACTTTTGGGACAAAATCCTGAACCATAAAGGGCCTTTTATAAATCTTCATGTCCCTACACACACATTTAAAATCAACCTATAGAATGAAATTGACGTGAAAGGAAATGGAAACCTAGCCAGTCACTATACAGCACATAAAAGGCATTTATCATCACCGCAACGGCCTTCCATATCTTAAGCTATCACAGCTCAGGTACCCTGAGGAACACAGATGACGCTACCAGAGCAGTGTTTTTAACTGGGCCCCGGTTGTTTGTATCGTACATGTGCCCGACGATGCAGGCGACACAATATGCATTCCTGCAGCTTGTTGATGGTGGTGATGCACAAAGAAATGTAGCCATGAGTGAAGAAGTAGACTTCAAGCTAGTGAACGTGGATGTCAACAATGCAGGATTTATATATTAATATTTAATAATACAAACTCAGCTTGACAAAAGTTTTATTAGGATGGAACTACACTCACACGTTTGTCAGGTCGCAAAGATAAACACGAGTTTTGGTGAGAAACGTTGACTGTAAACAGAAACTTTGTTTGTTTACAAGAAAAGTCCACAAATTTCCGGAACGAGACGACCATTGGTGGATCCAGCTACCGGCTCCCGCAGGGGATTGGCCTGTCTCGGATGACGACCAGTACATAAACAGCCAAGATGGCGCCGGCTTGAGGGAGAGGGGAGGCGCATCTTTCTCATCTTCCAACAAGCCACCGGATGACTTGCGCACAGGTTAAGTGTAGCACTTCATTGGCAGTTTTGTTAACCTTGTTATCTCCTGTGTACTGAAGTAAGGGCGGTTTAGCAATTGTATTTTGTTTGCTTTATTTTACTTCATGTTAGATTGTTTGTTCAGATGGGTTTTGGTTTGTTTTGTTGGCATTGGCCCACCTTGAGTTTCGACCGAGAGTCTAGTAACCGATATTCAACCGAAATTGTAAATAAATTCAACTGTTTGCACATTCTGTGACCGGTCTCTTTGGCTGTTTGGGACCTGGAAAAGATGGGGGTTTGTTCATGTTGTGTCACGGTGGCCCCAGCTTTAACGGTTACTGTTTAGCATATTTTTTGTGTGTGTGTGATATTGACCTGTGCTGAGTCAGCAGGCCGCGGCGTTATCCTCCACAGTAAGGCACTTCCTGGTATCACAGTCACAGTCTCTTGAACTTCTGGCATCTCGTCTGCCTCGTCAGCTTCACAACTATGTTCCTACACACACACATATAAATAACATTATCAACGTGGACTAACGAGCTGAAACTCACAGTATGTATAGTTCATGTGCAAACGGGTGATTCACAGAACTACAGTTGCCACAAATTCAACACATCTCTCAAGCAACAATGCATGTCATTGCAAGACATTATGGATTAGTGCTGGCAATGATCTAATCATACACTACACTTTGAACATAACTCGAACTAGACAACAGCAGTAGCACACTACAGATATCAAATACACTTTTACCTTACCTTCTACTAATGCCACTGCATGTTATTGTGAAAGGAAAAGATACCATTTGAGAAAAGAATTTAGAGTGATGAGTCACAGGTTACTTCACGGTTATAAGACAGATAAAACACGTCAAAGACAAACGTGAGAACAAACTCTAAGCAGCATTTCATCAGATGTCAGTCAAAGCAGGGTCGACCGTAAATCTGAGCATCACTCACCTGTTTCAGCTTTTTTGGGTCTCCCCCCGTCTTCTTGTCTGACTTCTTGTATGCTTCGTAAACCTTGGGGTCCACGCTGTACATGCACTCTGTCCACTTTCCATAGATCACTCGCCGCTTCTTCTTACTGGTTCAACAGCAAAGAGTTCAGTTCAGAGAAAATGAATCACAACCTCTCTGGCTATTAACAGTGTTGTGATCGTGCTCTTACCTTTTGTCTAGGATATGACCTTCGACCCTGTGCAGCTCTTTCCCAAACATGCCACACGGTTTGAAGTTCAACACACACTTTTCTCCCGTGCTGATGAATTAAAAATAAATATGTCAATCAATAGTCACTGATCAAACAAGTTTAAATCTTGCAGTTAAGTATTTGTCACTATACCTGTGGTTGACTATCTCCACGGTTCCATATTGCTCAATCCAGAGTTTTCCCAGGATGATGTTATGCACACAACACATTGGGTTTGTCCACGTGTACGCTTCTTTATGTCTGTAAGAAATTCCCAGAGTGTCAAAGGAATAGTTTGATATTTTGGGAAATACCCATAATCTTTTTTCTTGCCGAGCATTAGATGAGAAGATTGATACCACTCTCATGTCTGTCTGTTAAATATGAAGCTGGGTCAGCTGGAGTTAGCTTAACATAAAGACAGGAAACAGGGAGAAATAGATATCCTGGCTCTGTCCAAAGGTATTAACACGCTATATCTAATTTGTTTAATCTGTACAAAAACTAAAGTGTAAAAAAGATAATTTATGGTTTTATGGGGGGTTGTGTGTTAAAGGGATAGTTGGGTGTTTTTAAGTGGGGTTGTGTGAGGTACTTATTGTCACTGTATTACCTACAGTAGATGGCGGTCGGCACTCCCCCAGTTTGGAGAAACAGACAGGAGTATCGGCACTGTGGACGGGGGCAGCAGCAAAATGTATTTTAGCCACCAGAAAAATGTATATCCGTTTGAGTGGACGTTATATTTAGAATATTTTCCGATTGAACTGAATGTGAAACTTATTTATACCATTTTTGTCTGCTATTTTTGAAAAGAGCATAGATAAGTTTCACTTTCAGTTCAGTTCCCTGTCGGAAAAAGCTGTCTGACGGCAAGATAAAAGTGGTTAAAATATTCTAAATATAACGTACAATTAAACGGATATTGATTTTTTTAGGTGGGCCTTTCTTTTAGGTGGCTAAAATACGTTTAGCCACGTAAAATACGTGGCCGGCCCCGACCACAGCAGTTCATTGCTTTGCTCCCGTGTGGTAACTCCTGTCTGTTTCTCCAAACTGGAGACGTTCCGACCGTCATCTGCTGTAGGTAATACACTGACTATGGATAAGTACCTCATACAACCCCACTTCAAAACACCCAAACTATCCCTTTAAGTAGGCATTAGAGGTGCTGGTAGGCAGATATTGTTACCTATGTGCTGAACCAGGTTAGCTGTTTCCAGTCTTTATGATAAGCTAACCAGCCGCTGGCTGTAGTTTCATTTGTAGCAGACAGATACAAGAGTGGTATCAATCTTCTCATCTAACGCTCAGCAAAAAGGAAATAAATGTGTTCCCTAAAATGTCAAACTAATGCTTAAAGATTGCATGGTGTCATGGCCACCTCAATTTTCACATTTTCATACAAAGTCAGGTTTATCTACAATTTACAGTGTAAACACCAGAGTGAGCAAGAAAAACTTTAATTTTAGGAAAAGCCATGTACTCGCTGCAAACATAGCAACAAATAATTGAACCAATCACATGCAGCTAAAAGCACAACCACAACAAAGATAATCAAATAACAAATAAATGACACAAACACTCACTTCAGTAGCTCCAGCGTCATGGTGCCTTTCGGCTCGGCCTCCACACTTTTGCCCCAGAACTTGAGTTTTGGGTAAATGGAGCCGTGAAACTCAAACTCTTGTTTGAGAGACTGGGCATGGAAGGCACTGACAGGGGGGTGGTGGCTCACCTGCTCCGAGATCAATCTGTATCCCTCGTCCTCTCTTTAAAAAAAATATTTATCATCATCATCATCATCATCATTGTCTATCATCAAGACAATATTGTTCTATGCAATTTGAGCTTCTATAGGCTTTTGTCAGCAGTCTTGTCCAGTACCGTATGAGTTCATATGTCTCCCCCAGTAAAGGATTAAATGGCTTTCCAGTCCGTTCCCATTGAGATGCTACAGCAGATACAGCAAACACAGCAACAACCTGTCAGAAAGACATGAAGTGAATCAGAGTAGAGCTGCAAAGAATAATTGGTTCAACTGACAGAAAATTTATATTTTCAGCAAATTCACCAATGATGTCCTTGTTCTAGCTTCTCAAATGTGATGATTTGCAGATAGTAAAACAAAATATCTTTGGCTTTTGGACAGTTGTTCAGACAAAACAAGCTTTCTCAAAAGGTCATATTGGTTTATAGAAAACTTTATGGGTTATTCTCACAATTTTCTGACATTTTAAGCAGGGAAGCACCGACCCGACTTTTTCAGTCCTGATAGCGATACCTGGGCGTTGGGTATCGGCCAATACCAAGTACCAGTCCGATACCAGTGTTTAATTAATAAGCTGTATGCCTCACTGTGTGGAAGTGACTGGGATTATTCTTTTGTGTAAGACAACATCAGGCTTCACTTAAACATTGCTTTCCTAACAAAATGTAACAAATAAATACATAGATTTATGTTTACTATTAATAAATCGCACACCAGGAACTTGGCAAACAATCTTAAAAATTAACAGGAATTACAATTCAGGTGTAAACCTTTTCAATACAGCAACAAATTGGTTAAAACTTAAACAGGAATACAAATTCCAGTAAATATTGACTGTATATAAACATAGATTTGAAGTGAATAGATTGGCCCCATTGTCACCGATACCTGATCCAGCTATTTCAGTCAGTATCAGCCTGATATGATGATTAGCATCGGTGCATCCCTAATATTAATGACCAATTAGTCTGCAAAGAAAGTAATTGTCAGCTGCAGCCTTAACTCAGTAAGATCTGTTAGATACATCTGTCCAGGTACGTTTAGAAGAATGCAGACAGTGAAGAAAGTTATTTAAATAGAAATGAAAACAAGCTGGAAATCTAAAAAAAATCTCTACCTGCATGCGGTCTATTGAGTCAGACAAACTGCAGGCTTTGTGGATGAGGTGAGTGTGCTCCATGTACTCCGAGATTCTCTGAAGGAAGCTCAGCGGCTCGTTAAACACCACCGGCATCGCTATTTTGGACAGCTCCTGTAGGAGCACAAGAAAAGATCAAATAAAAAGACCAGATAAATAAGCAGGTGAGCTTTATACCAGATCATATTCAAAGTGTGACACTGTAGTACAAAATACCTTACTCAAACAACTTATCATGCATCACATTATTTAACTTTTATGCAACAAATATGCTCTGCCTTTAATTCCTTTTATATTCATTGTATTCTGATGTTCTATTTTGGTTCTTTCAGATGGCTGCAAAAAAAAAAAAAATGCAATTTCCAAGCCAATTATAGAGTAAAAGAAAGAGTTCAGAAATGACTAATCTTGTAAAGGGGTAATAAAAGCTGAAACGTGTAAGTATTCAATTATAAAAATAAAAAAACATGTCACACTAGACCCAGAATCTGACAACAGCTTGTTTGTGGCACATCTCATGTAAGAAATTCAGATTAAATTAGAAGCAGGTAGGACTCACCATGCCGATGCATTTCTTCAGTATACTCCACACACTGAAATCGTTTCTGGAGATCATTTCAGCAGGCAGGGTTTTCCTGGTACACATTTGGACCAAATTAAGATTAAAAAAATGTGAAATCAGATAAAACTTTTGACAGCTGGCAGCATATCATCACAGAACACAATGTACTGCTTTAAAATCCAGATGATTTTCAGGGTGAAAAGTTTAAAGTTGAAACAAAGTCTTGACTAGCTTCACCAACAGTAACTCCAAATGCTCTGCAGAGGAGG
This sequence comes from Adelosebastes latens, assembly GCA_916700685.1. Lineage (NCBI taxonomy): Eukaryota > Metazoa > Chordata > Actinopteri > Perciformes > Sebastidae > Adelosebastes > Adelosebastes latens. Next base: position 18,920 of record CAKAKR010033202.1, read on the forward strand.
TGCTCACTAGCTAACAGCATAAAAAAAATCTGGTTTACACTGGCCTTGTCTGCTTCTCCCACATGCAAGTACATGCATGGTGAGCCCCTCTAGCCCTGGCCCCTCACCCAAAGACAAATGTGATCATGTGGTAACATGCATACAGATAGACATACCACACACACACGAGTCCTCCTCACCTGCGCTCCCACACTCCATTCTCCTGTTTGGCGCTGCCATCAGCCACCTGCTTACTGTCAAACACCAGGGCATCTTTAAAACTGACCTCACAGGAATCATCTGACTCCAGCCCTGATGGAGACAACATGATGGTGAAATCAAAGACACATTAGGCATAAGTATATTTTACTATATGAGACATCTGTCATCTGACTCCAGCCCTGATGGAGACAACAGGAGGGTGAGGAAAGAAAGCAAAGACACATTAGGGCACAAGTATATTTTACTATATGAGACATATAGCTCTCTCTACGGAGTCTTTCAAAGCACAGCTCAAGACCCACCTCTTTCCTTTGGCTTTTGAATGTACTTGAATTGTGATTACTAATTGGCCTTTTATAATGCTCATTATAACAGTCTTTTACTCATGGATTTTATCTTGGTCTCTGTCTGTGGATGTGTGAGATTTTGTTGTCTGCTCTGTTGACCTGTTTTTATTCTGCCTATATCTGTAAAGCACTTTGGTCAGCTCATGTTGTTTTAAATGTGCTATAGAAATAAACTTGACTTGACTTGACATCTGTCACAAGTATATTTTACTATATGAGACATCTGTCAGCTGACTCCAGCCCTGATGGAGACAACAGGAGGGTGAGGAAAGAAAGCACATTAGGCACAAGTATATTTAACTATATTAGACATCTGTCAGTGTGTCTCACCTGTCTCAGCGTCGTAAAACTCCTCCTCGCTGTTCATACTGAGCAGAAAAGTAACTGTGTGTTACTCAGAAGTCATGTTTCCACCATCTGGCCTGTCCTGTCCCTGCAGACCCAGCTTGGCTCCAAGCATCACAGACCAGCCACAAATACACCACCTGCAACAGCACAGACTAGTTACACCAAGCAGGGCAGCCAAACAGTATCTAGTGCATGCTATGAATAAAACAATAACATCTTTGTAGCTCTGCTGTCAGCAGCTAGCTAGTAGTTAGCTCTGACTAGCTACCTAGCTGTTAGCATCGCTGTTGCTAAGTTACACCGTCAGCTGGAGGCTGGGCAGCAGAGTTTAGTTAACGTTATCAACGCAGACACGAAGATTTAAACACAATTCAGTTAAATATACCTGTGAATTAAGGTCAAATTAAAGCTCAAGTTGACCTAAACAATCGAAAGAGTGAACTGCACTCTCAAAACAGGGCGGAAGTGGGCGGCAAGGACACCGTGACTGACAGGTCCGACAGCCAATCACAGCACAGCAAGGACACCGTGACTGACAGGTCCGACAGCCAATCACAGCGCAGCATCCAGGAGCCGTCTATAATAGTCAAAGAGAGAGAGAGAGATGTTCAGTCCAGCTGCTGTTCTCAACTCACATTCAATAACAGTGACATTAAAAAGTCCATAAAGGGAGTGTAATACAGCCTGAGTGGACGTGACTCCTCAAATAAAATGGTTGAATTAATAATGATGAACATTGTTTATACAGCACTTTTCAAAACAGAGTGACAAAGTGCTTTACATACATGGATGAACAAGGATCAAAATATTTCAGGACCACAATGAGGTAAGGCAAGACAAGGCAGCTTTATTTGTATAGCACATTTCAGCAACAGGGCAATTCAAAGTGCTTTACATAAACATTCAAGAACATTGCGACAAAGTGCAAAAGAACATTAAGACATAATTAAAACAGTTATAAAAACATAAAAACATTATCAATTAGAAAATAAAAACAAGCTAAAAATAAAAGCTAGGATAGAAGCTAAAATAGAATATAACACACAAGAGTAAAAGCTCTAGTGCAGTATAAGATCTTTATCTGGTTCAGATACTACTGGTAGTAGTCAAAGAGAGAGGGATGTTCAGTCCAGCTGCTGTTTTACACTCACATTCAATAACAATGACATTAAAAATATTTGCACAAATCCAAGTATATGAAAGTGAAACCTAGGTTTAATGTGTTTCATTCTGAGTTTCTTTCTTACATAAAAGCCCTTAAAGTCATGAAAAACAAAAATGCATTGAAGCTTCTTAGTATAATAGAAGAATATGAATTACAGGTATACAGCCCTATAGCCCTTAATTTAATTTATTATTATTTTCATGTATAATTTTACATATTTTATTTGTTCTTGTTCTGTATGCACCTTGTCATTTTACTCTAATGCAATGATCTATGAGCCATGTTGGTTGTAAATTTGAATTTGTTCAATAAAATAAAAAAATAAAAAAACGTGACATTAAAAAGTCCACAAGGGAGTTTAATACAGACTGAGTGGACGTGACTCCTCAAAAAAAATGGTTGAATTAATAATGATGAACATTGTTTATACAGCACTTTTCAAAATAAAGTTACAAAGTGCTTTACATACATGGATGAACACATGGAAGTTTTTATTGGACTTTATTAGTTGTAACCCACAGAAGACAATCCACAAATGTGTACCATGATCTGCAAATATTTCACTACCCACAAACATGTAATTTTGTATTTGTGTTGTGTAAAGTCACATCCACAAAAATACAGGGCGATTTCCAAATTCACATAACTTACTCTGTAAATATGTATTTTAAGGTTTACATGTAAAGACTTCCATATGAACAAGGATCAAAATATTTCAGGACCACAATGAGGCAGATACTATTTAATTTTTTTTCAATTAAATAAAATACTCAACAGCGATGTAAGATAAAAACAAAAATAACAATAATGATAATAATAATTTTAAAACAAATGAGACATGTAGGAAAGAAAATAGCATGCAAACATTAATAAAAAGCTCTTTTTTAAGTTTTGAGAATTGATTTAAAAGATGTCACGGATTCTGTAAGGGTGGATTATAATTAAACAGGACCTTCATTTTTCAATTTAGGTGCAAATTCATAGATTCACCCCAAACCCCCAAAGCACCATTTTTCTATGATGAATGACTTGATGGACAACTCGTTGCCCAATCATGTCCCTGTGTTTCTCGACACACCTTCTCTCGTATCCAATGAGGAGGCAGGATCTTAAGACCACAGAGACAAAGAAAAACGATGAGCCTCGAATAAACATCTGTGAATGAACCTGTGATGATGGTTGTTGCTTAAATTAATTACATTAAACATATATAAATCTCCACTTGAGACAACTGAGAGCCATTTAACAAAAGTGATGTATCCTGTGCTCAATTCACAATACAAGACAGACCGAGCAGATTGTGATGTTTTATTGATCTTTTGCAGATAGATGCATATTCACCAATGAATCAGCTGAAACTCAGCTGCATGAAGTTCTGCCTGTGGTCCAACTAAACAGCAGCTCAGGTAAACCACAAGGTGGCAGCTTTGTACTGTGATCAGTTATAAGCCTAAAAAATAACTCAACAATTAGAGTTTTATTTCAAAATTTTAAAAAAAATGTATGGCCTATATGGTAAATATCTAGGCTAAAACCTTGGCCTATAAGAATCCCACTTGACATGCATGTTCATATTTGTCTGCAGGATCTGTTGATATGCAAAAAGTTTTTGACTGTTTTAATATTAGCCAAGTACATTTTTAATCAATCTGCTGATTGTGTAAATAAATAATAAATACTCAGAGACAAGTGTAATTGTTATTGTCAGATTTCCGAAAGGAGAAAGTGGAAAATGTCGGTCGCAACATCATCAACGTAACATCATCAAGTCTAAGTGAGACCGGAAGCAATGATTTTCAAAGTAAAAGCTTGAACTGTCTACTTACCTTTCAACTCAATGGGGAGATTCAAGATTCAAGCCCTTTATTGTCATTGTGTAGTACAACGAAATTAGATTGTGACAATCCCATAGGTGCTAATAAAAAGATAATACAATAAAAAAAGAGATAAAAGATAATACAATATAAGTATAACAATACAATATGTATATTGATGAGATGACAGTTTTGCCAGATCATTGCACAAAGTGTCCGTCAGATAATTATATAATTATTGCACAGCATCATATAATTATTGCACAGAGTGATCAGCATATGTTATTGCACCTATCCGTAACAGTAGATGAGAATAAGTTGGAATGAAAATCAGAAAAAGCAGTTTAAGTCAATTAATTCTACTCAAATATTACTATTTTGGCACGATTGATTATTAAGGGATACGTCTTACAGTTGTTTGATAGGCCTAACACAGGGGTCAGCAACCTGCGGCTCCGGAGCCACATGCGGCTCTTCAGCTCCTTTCCAGTGGCTCCCTGTGGATTTTTAAAAATGGAAATTAATAACTGTTTTTTGTTATCATTTTCATTTTTATTTATCATTGTTGTAGGTCTATGGTACGACAGTACGACGGAGTATTAGGGCCACATTGAGGGAAAAAAATAAATCTGAGATTTCGAGAATAAAGTTGTAATATTATGAGAATAAAGTCAGAAGTTTAAGAGAAGAAAAAGTTGTAATATTACGAGAATAAAGTCATAATATTATAATGTAGTAATTTTACGTGTTATTTTCTTTTTTTCTCGTAAAGTTATGACTTTATTCTCGTAATATTACGACTTTTTTTCTCGTTAAATTATGACTTTATTCTCGTAATATTACGACTTTTTCTTGTAAAGTTATGACTTTATTCTGTAAATCTCAGATGTTTTCCCCCTCATACTCCGTCGTACATTTACACTTTGGCCCTCACTGCATTAGACTTATATACTATATACTTAGACTATAAACTGTGTTACCTTCATCACAATGATCAAATGTTTTGCGGCTCCAGACAGATTTTTTGGGGTTATTTTTTCCTAAAATGTCTCTTTTGATAGTAAAGGTTGCTGACCCCTGACCTAACAGATCTGTAGGCTACAAGTCTTTATCAAGAGCGTTTCATCAAGGGTCAATGGAGGAATTTTATTTTGGAATTGCTGGCCGGAAGTCATTAACATCCACTGCAGATCACTTTCTGTCCTCTTTCTCTTGCGCACATTTTGGCAAAGTTTCAGTCTTCATTCAGGATGGAGAGCAACCAGTCTTCAGGTTGTCTTCAGTGAGTTTTGAGCTGCAGGACTTTAATACATTTCATCATATTTGTGAAAAAGCTGCTATTTGTTTCCAAGAAGAAGAAGAAGAAGAAGAAGAAGAAGAAGAAGAGAGTCGTGATGAGCAGAGACGGAGACAAGAGCTCAAAGACTGCTCTCCGGAGCCAGAAACAACCCAGGGCTCAGCAGCAGGTTTCTGTCCAGAAGAAGAAGAAAGATGTTCAAAGTGTCTCTCAGTCAGGTCATGGAGGAGACTCTGTGAAGGAGGTGAAACCGGCCGGACTGCAGGTGAAACGACCGGGTAAAGTGTCCTCAGGTGTCCCGGTGGACAGCCAGAGGAAGCTGTCCGATGCCAGCAACGCTTCAGAGGACCTGAGCAAAGACTCCGGCTGTCCGTCTGGTAAACTGTCCTCCTCAGACAGCAGCTCAGAGATATCAGACTGCACCTCGGAGGGCAACAATAAGCAGGACTCTCCGAGCAGCGACAATGATCTAAGCTGGATCGACGCGGGAGCCGGTGTTAGCCCGGACAGCCCGGAGGAGGAAGGAGACATTAAACCGTGTGTAAAGACACCGAGGAGGGAGACCTGCTCTCTGCAGTCGGATGATGCTGCCAGAGCCGGGCTCAGTCTGTATAACTCCTCGGAGGCGTTTATGGACCTCATGATGGGAGATACAACCGAGGATCTGGTCCGGGAGGTGGAAGATCTGAGATCAGAGAACGAATATTTGAAAGTAAGTTTAATTTAGTTTTAATCCAGTTTGTTTTAGTTTGAGATTTTAATTATATTCGCATGGATTTATTTGTGTTTATATATTGGTTTGTGTCGCTTCTTCGTGAGATCT
>CAKAKR010033204.1:0-59063 GCA_916700685.1 Adelosebastes latens
TTGGCGAGGAAAAACTGTCATGGCCATTTTCAAAGGGGTCCCTTGACCTCTGACCTCAAGATATGTGAATGAAAATGGGTTCTATGGGTACCCACGAGTCTCCCCTTTACAGACATGCCCACTTTATGATAATCACATGCAGTTTGGGGCAAGTCATAGTCAAGTCAGCACACTGACACACTGACAGCTGTTGTTGCCTGTTGGGTTTGAGTTTGCCATGTTATGATTTGAGCATATTTTTTATGCTAAATGCAGTACATGTGAGGGTTTCTGGACAATATGTGCCATTGTTTTGTGTTGTTAATTGATTTCCAGTCATAAATATATACATACATTTGCATAAAGCAAGCATGGTTGCCCACTCCCTTTCAGGTATACATTTTGAACAGATAAAAAATGTGTGATTAATTTGCGATTAAATATTTTAACGATTGACCGCCCTAGAGGTAACACAATGGTGATTGAGCCTATGGCCCACGGATGAGAGTATTGCAATATGTATATATTGGCTGTATTATGAAATGTACATATGAAATGTCTGTACTGACATTCTCTGAAACAATGGTGTATACACAAAATGGAAAAACGTGAAGCTCATGTACAGACATAGAATTTTTCTAATCTATTTCTATGCTCATGTATCAACAAAAATCCGCCAGACTGTTAAACTCTAAGCACAATTACAATGTTTTCACTCAAACAGAAATTCAACCATGACTGAGATCTTAAGGATTGCCACTTTTAAAGCTTCAGTAGGCAGTATATTTTTGGCATCATTGGGCAAAAATTCCATAATAACCTTTCAGCATATTGTAATTCAAGTGTTCTGAGAGATAACTAGACTTCTGCACCTCCTCATGGCTCTGTTTTCAGGCTTTAGAAAATCTAGTCCGTGACGGGAGACTTTGACCAATCACAGGTCATTTCATTGAGAGAGCGTTCCTATTGGTTGTGCTCCAGGCATTTGACCGGAACTTGGCGTTCCTTCACCAAATTTCACAATGGCTGCTGCGTCACAAACTTTCTCATTTTACAACTAAACCGTGCACTACAAGATGATTCTGAAAACATTTGAGGAGAGAAATAGGCATTAACGTAACAGAATATTGATTCATATTTGATCCTAGTTTGACCGTTTGGTCGGAGTTCGCCAGTGATTGACAGCCGGCTCTCATAGACAGTAGATAGACAGCGTACCTCAGATCAGCTCTTACTGCTTGTTTTCCCCCTGTCTGTGAAATCTTGCAGATGCTGTTAGGAGCACCGGAAGACACAGAGGCACATGATTTTTTTCAGGTTACCTGTTTTATGTTATACTGTCAGGATATAGCGACCGTTTTATAAAAATAACTTTTTTAATCAGATTTGCTCCAATCTTGCCTACTTCAGCTTTAATATGGATATATCATGGTTGCCAACAAAGGTTTGCTCTGAAGACCAAGCAATAGGAGCTGTCAAACTGACCTCTAATTCTGTCAACCTGCTATATAACTTCACACCAAATAGGAAGCTGAAATAAATTTAAAAAAAATCCACATTTCCACCACACAGCACGCACGATGGGCTAAATAAACAAGGCGGGTTTCAGTCATTCAGTTGCAAATGCAACCTCGTTGCAATCATTGCATAGCGGCACGTCAACCCGGAGCAGCGCTGCTGCTGCCAGCGGATCACTCAAGTTGCACAACAATAGGGAAGTTAAGCACCAAAAATAGGTTGCAATAATAACAAGTCAACTGACAAACGACAACCTTTTCTGAGCCTGTCTATCTGTCAGCTGTTAAAAAGCACACCAATAGCATAACAGTTTATTTTTTTAGCTTGTTTGGTGAGAAGCTACAAATCATTATGTAAGGCTTAACGACATTGTAAATATACTGATATTGAAGGACAAATACAATGGAAATGTCCACACAATCCTGCAAAACTAGCTTAAAAGATTGCACTGCTTCTACAGAGTAACCGCAGCATTGAGACACAGAGAGAGAGAGATGGGCCATTAATGCAGAGAGAGAGAGACTACAGCAGTCTAACTTTCACACTGGAGGAGAACAGGACAGATAACCGGTTGAGAGAATCATTAAATGTGTGTTTTAATAAATAAACACGTGGTTTATAACGTGTGGAAGACACATGTTAAACCCGCCTGTGAGTCTAAGTTACTGGACGTCACACGGCTTCAGTATATATATAAGAGAGAGCAGTATCTGACGAGCAATAAGGGCGCTTTACACTCGAGCCGAACTCATCTTTATTTGAGAGACGGGAAAAAAGACGGATGCTGCACCACGACGCTAAACACCGCTAACACTCTGCAGCGAACAACACACAGTACGTGAATATTTAGTCGCTAAATTCACCTCTTACCGATAAGTAGTTTTTCCAAGTCGCTTTTTTTTTTAGTAGATGCCGTTCCTCTCCGTCTGCTGCTCGCTAACAGTTAAGTTAAGTTAACGGGAATAACAACGGAGAGTCCCGGTTGGGTGTTTTTCAACATAAAACGTGCGGAAGTTAAAACCGTTGTCAGAGCAACAGCCGCTCTTTTATATGTGGAGCGCTATTTCCGGTTTCAGCTCTCGCAGAATCTCGTCAGCTTGACGCGCAGTTCTCGTTCACGACCTCATTTCCAATATGGAAACCACTGCGCATGTTCTGTTCTGCACGCCTATATGTGAGCCTCTCTGAGCCTCTGAGCCCAGGCTACATCCACATCACTTCCATCTTCACACAATAAAATATCGCACAACCAGAAGAACAAAATATATATATAAAAAATAAATTAAAATAAATTAAAAAATAATAAAGCAGGAGTATTTGCTTTAATTCACACAGAAACACACACACTTCATAAATATCACACAACCAGAACACCAATTTATATATATAAAAAAAAATAATAAAAAAAAAATAATAATATAGCAGAATTATTTGCTTTAATTCACACACAAACACACACACAATAAAATATCACACAACCAGAACACCAAAATCTATAAAAAATTTTTTTTTAAAAATAAATAAATAATAAAGCAGAATAATTTGCTTTAATTCACACACACACACACACACACACACACACACACACACACACACACACACACACACACACACACACACAGACACACACACACAAACGAACACACACACGAACACACACAATAAAATATCACACAACCAGAACACCAAAATCTATAAAAATAAATAAATAAATAAAAAATAAATAAAATAATGAAGCAGAACTATTTGCTTTAATTCACACACAATAAAATGTCACACAACCCAGAACACCAAAATATATATATAAAAAATAATAAATAAATATAAATAAATAAATAATATAGCAGAATTATTTCCGTTTAATTCACACATAAGGGTTAACCTGTGCTGTCGTTTAATGAGGGGAGGTTTATCCCCAGCGGAATCAACACTTAGTTAATGGTTGAGCGGGATTTAATTGCACATATAATCGACCCACTTTTCGATAAGTGGAGTGTTTTTTGTTTTTGTTGCCACAAACATATCGTGTGTTATTGAAGGTGACCTCAAATTTCCCTTCAATATAATATTTGTTAAGTAAATAAAAATAGCCTCCAAAATGCGCAACAAAAAGGCTGCATGGGCTGAATTACTTTGTTAAATAAATCCCAATAACGCCCTGTTATAATGACTGGATGTCATTGCTGGTAGACGGTACTTCTGCTGCACACAGTCGGGGTTTTTTTTTGGAGAAGAGGGCGGGAGAAACTGCTGCAAATCTGTCTTGACACTGTGAGTGCAATGCTCAAAGTGCATCTATTTGATATAATGCATGTGATTTCTTTATTAAATACGCGTCAAACAGGTTTTTTTTTTGGACCATATGTATGTGCTGTTGCTGCTGCATGCTTCAGATAATCCTCCACAATAGACCAACCCCTTCGGATGCCTATTATAACAAAAGAAAAAAAATATATGCAACGCGTTGAGGTGGAAACCTGCAATAAATGTGGTGCTACAGAGAAGCGATCGGATCCTGAAACAGTCGAAACAATCGGAGAGGCATGAATAAATCAGAAGGGGGCAGGCATTTACTCCCAAATTCATTCAGTCATTTTATTAAAGAAGTGTAGAGGTGCTCTCACTAGACAAACAGAACGACTCATATTAGGACATTATTTAATAAATAAACATAAAGAAAAAAATATTTTGTTATTTTTTGGATCATGCTTGTAATTTTTTTAATTTCTAAGGGGTCTACAACTTTAATGCTGCATTGCTCTATATAATAAGGCTGTTTGCATGAACAACTTGATTGTGTTTTGGTCGCTGCTATTGTTAGTTATTTTGTTCACTGTCCACATCCTGCAGCAGCAGGCAAGAGGACGGATTACTGCTGGGGACAGAGGACGAGGACAGGTCATAAAGCCGTGCGCACTGCAGGAATGTCTCCTCGCCTGTATAGTCCACCACACGCTGGAGGATGCAGTTATAGCACCTGACCGCTGGGTGGCAGTAAAAACATGACAGGTCTTTCTCTCATAGGTACTGACACAATCCCTGTTTGGGTGTCCTTACAAAGGAGTTCACATTTTTTTGAGGCGAGGTAGAAGCAATGCAAGTGTCCAATATATAGACCCAAACAATCACTGGAAACCAGCAGTGGTCAGAAACATCCAGTGGTCAGTTTTCTATGTGGATTCCTCTGTGTCATTGTCTATGTATAAAAAGAGACTTAGAAATGCTCTGCTGACAAAAACATGTGATTTGGAAAAAAGAAACTGTAAATATGGCAATTACTCCTGCTTTTTCTATTTTAGGCCTACACTTTACATACTATATTTTTATATGTGAAATGTTTTGAACACTAATATTTAAAATGTACTAGTGATTTTTGTCATGGTGATATTTTTTACCTATTGTATGTCCTTTGGGTGTGGTTTTTATATAAGCCATTATAGGTTTTTACCACATCCTCACGCATATTTTTACATTCCTTTCATGTGAATTGTATTTTACCGTCTTTTTCATATGTGTGACACAAATAAACATGAACCAGAGGACCACACAGTAACAGCAGGAATGCAGTGATTAGTACAGGAATTCCTACGGTATGCCGGTCTTTACAATAGGATTTTCTACATGTGAGGCCTTGTGATTATACAACACAACACATGTAAAACAAATACTAACAGTAACAGTAAGTAACACTGGCTGACAGGGATTTAAGAGTTTACAATATATTTATTTATAATCAGATGTAAAAGATGAGTAAAAAAAAGTACACCCATATAACTCACAGGCATTGGAATGTACATATTCATTTTCCATATACAGCACTATCATTATTATTATTATTATTATTATTATTATTTTCCATGATAAAATTCCTACATTCAAGTAATATAACACATTTCAAAGACCCAAAATGCTTACAGTGAAATGCCCGTCCCTCCCACACAAAACAACACATCCTTCACATCCGACACATATAGATGTACAGGTATAGTACCATACCATTGCTTTCCCAAAAAAAAATAATATTATGTATGGATTGTTTGCACTGTTTGATGTAGCATGATGTTTGACACCAATGACACACAAAAGACTAGAAATCTGTGCTAAATTTAAAAAAACTGATTTTGAGGTTATGTGAGACTCTGGGATGTGCTTAGAGCAACTCTGATTTCTCAAGACAGTGCAGTCAGTGTCTCCCCTCAACTTTATAGTACAGCTCTCTCTGTGATGCCTGTATTTATGTCTGGCAGAGGGATTAACTGAGGACTCACTCGACAATAATAACAGACAACATTCCCCACTACAGTAGCACCATCTGCAGCTAAAAAATACCTGCACACACCCTCGTTTGTATGCATGTGGTCACACACAAACACATACAGGTGGGGTGTAATAGGAGGCATGCAGTAGGCGAAGCAACACAGGGTGAGAGTGAATACTGAACTGATCTCTCTTGACGTGCATGTGCATGATGCCAGGTGTATATATTTCTATAACTAAATAAGGGTGTCATGCTTGTGCCTGTGAATTTAAAATTTCCGGGTACAGTACATTAGATGATTCGTATAGATTCAAGGTGTCATCGTGAGGAAAACATGACAGAAAAGTAAGAAAAGACAGAATGCATAATTGATTATGGTCACCCTTGTTTCATAAGAATCTCCCTTAGTTTCCTGGAGCGTTTATACACCTATACAGTTTGACAGCTGAGACAAGATTTAGATCCCAACAAACATCCTGGTTTCATTTTATCTTTCATCCTCCGATAGAGGAACTAAAGAAGTCATAGTCAAATCTTTTTATGTTCTTGTTATCCATCCAGTTGAACTTAGACCGTAAAAGGGAATAGGATAAGAGCCTATTTCCAAGTGCAGGGCTAAGACCGTGTTCCCAGAGGAGCCATTTTATTTTTTTTCATTTGGTTATCATGTTTTCCAGTTTGGGGTTGATGAAGGAAAAGCCAGCGAACGCTGCCTGGTCCATGGAATCGATGAGGTTCTTGTCGGCGTAGGAGAGACGCGGCTTCTCGCTCAGGAACTCTCGGTCAAAGTTGCTGCAGTCGCTGGGGGATTTCTGTGGGTGGCGGATCAGGGATTTCAGTTAGGTTAATGCAACACAGCACTCTGAAGTAATCGGCATCCTGGATGCATGCTGTCATATTTACACAAATGGATTTCAGTACAGATACATAGTTTGTTCAGAAAAAATATATCATAGGCTCGTACCACTTTGGGCTTAAAAGGAGGGTCCATCCCTCTCTTCTCCAGCGCTGGCCAGTTGATGGTTTTGAAGAACGGATGGGCACGGATGTCTCCCACCACACCCAACCTGCGACTGGGATCTCGCTCAAACAACTGGAATAATGATGGAGAGAAGAAAGACAGCCATTTTGATTTCAGAAACAATACAACAACTCCCTCTAATAATATGTTGTGATATGTATGCATTAAAACTAGGGCTGTCAAAGTTAATGAGATAATAACACGTTAAAACTAATTTGTTTTAACGCCACTAATTTCTTTAACGCATTAACGTAACTTGCGATTTTTAGGTTGTAGCGGGCTCAGTTTTAAAGCTAGAGTGAAGATACTGGTATCATTTGAAACTAGAAAAACCTAAGGAATCCATTATACCAACCATGTCATACTAGCTTTTGAGGAAGGAGACTAAATAACGCTCCAAACTTACGCTAAATTTTGTTGAGGAAAAACAGGCATGACCATTTTCAAAGGTGTCCCTTGACCCTCTGACCTTAAGATATGTGAATGAAAATGGGTTCTATGGGTACCCACAAGTCTCCCCTTTACAGACATGCCCACTTTATGATAATCACATTAAGTTTGGGGGCAAGTCATAGTCAAGTCAGCACACTGACACACTGACAGCTGTTGTTGCCTGTTGGGCTTGAGTTCGCCATGTTATGATTTGAGCATATTTGTTTGTGCTAAATGCAGTACCTGTGAGGGTGTCCGGACGATATTTGTCATTGTTTTGTGTTGTTGTTTTCCAATAATAAATATATACATACATTTGCATAAAGCAAGCTTATATGCCCACTCCCATGTTGATAAGAGTATTAAATACTTGACAGATCTCCCTTTAAGGTACATTTTGAGCAGATACAAAATGGGCGATTAATTTGCGATTAACTATGGGCAATCATGCGATTAATCGCGATTAAATATTTTAATCAATTGACAGGCCTTATTAAAATCCATTCATGTGTATGATGTAAACACTGTCTCTCCCTATGTGTAACAAAGTGTGCCGAATAATAACATATGAATCCTGTTAGGTACCAGTTCAATGAGGTTCTTGGCCTCCTTGGTGATCCACCGAGGGTAGTGAGGGGTGTCCGACCTGATGGACTCAAACAGCTCATCCTCATCGTCGCCTTGGAACGGTGACTGACCGATCAGCATCTCGTACACCAGCACGCCGAATGACCACCAGTCTACTGAGAAGGTGTACTTCTGTCCTAGCAGGATCTGAGAGGAGAGACATCAGACGTTAGGACACACACCGTCTAGATGGAAGCACTCTGCTGTTGTTTAGCAGTATCACAGAAGTGAACATGTGAACATGTGCAGAGCATGCCATGTCTCCTAATGATGACTAAGAGGACTATAGATGGAATAAACAAACAAAAAATTGCAGAATAAATAGGTTTTATAAGGAATTTATTGGAAAAGCAGTGGTATGAAATGAAGCTAACCTCTGGTGCGATATAGTCCGGTGTCCCACAAAATGTGGTGGCTCTGGCGTCTCCAAACACGCGCTCTTTGCACATGCCAAAGTCTGCTATCTTTATGTGTCCGTCCTTGTCCAGCATCACATTGTCCAGCTTCAGATCTCTGAGGAAAGACACAGGAAGAGATGTATACAATGTACAACCAATTCTGCTGTTCTGTTTGAAGTACTGTAGTCAAAAATCCCAAAAGAGATTCAGTCCCATCCTCCTCTGTTGCAGTAACAGGTCGAACCATAGACTGTATATAAAGATGGACGACATGGCAGCTCCCCTAAAGTGAAGCCAAAACATCTCGATCGCCCCCTGGTGGCTGGCTGCAGTACATGTCATAAATCCTACCCCCCTGCCAAACTAAAAAGTCAAAGTACATGTCAATCAAATTTTTCCCAAAGATGGTTTCTGTCATTTTAGGTAGTGGGAGGTGTGGGGACGCGTCGTCCATCTATATACACAGTCTATGGGTTGAAAATCGAGACTGCAGACACCAGCACAGAGCGGCTGTGGGGTCTTACCTGTAGATAACTCCTTTCAAGTGGAGGAACTGCAGTCCCACTATTATCTCAGCAGCATAGAACCTGAGGGTTGAAATGTGCAAAACAACCATTAAACACAGCTTTACTGTGCTCGAGAGCTACAGTTACAGATCCTCCATTTTGGAAAATGACAGTTGCAGTGTTACTCATAGTTCTTTAAGTGTACTTACGTGGCTCTGTTGAGATCGAAGCGGCCTTTGTCTTGGATGTGGAACATCAAGTCCCCTCCATTCAGGTACTCCATTACAAAGAAGAGGTGCTCCTGTGCAAACAACACATTATTGTCAGCTCACTGTCACAGACAAAAATGAAATATGAAGAGTGTGTGTGTGTGAGAGAGAATGGATTCAGATAAGGGGGGTTTTATCAAAAACTGGGAATTGTCACTCTTGTCGCTGCTGCCTGGGTTGATGCCCTATCAGAGAATATACGTTTTACTAGCAGAGATGTTCAGTATGTGAGTGCTTACTTTAGACTGGAACGTGGAGTAGAGGTGTGTGAGGAAGGGGTTCTCCCAGGCGAGGGACAGGACTCTCTTCTCCACCATGGTGCACTCCACATCGTCATCCATGAGAACGACATCCTTCTTCAGGACCTTCACGGCAAAGTACTGGCCCTGCCCCTTCAGCTCTGCCAGCAGCACCTACAGGGTGTCAAAGCCACTTAGAGTGAGGTTTTCGTCAGTGTGATCTCACCAGTTTCATGTAGTACAATCATAGCAAAAATATAATCTAAATGAGGAGGTTATTTATCTCTCCCCCCTCTTTTAGATGTTTGATCTCACTGAAATGGAGCGCCACCCGGCTACACTGGATATAAATGAACCTTCGATCCTCTGCGTCTGTTTTCCTCAAATAGGTCAACCTTCATGTAGGATGTTTGTCTTTGTCAAATGTTGCCTGGCATCTCTAGTGATGGATGAATAACCAAGCTATTTTGTCATCTGAAAACCATCTCCCACTCCAATATCGATATGAGGGAAGTCATTTAACAGGCAGTGAGTAGATGTATTCATCTAGTAAACCCAGTTTATCAAAAACGAGGTAAACTACAGCTGAGGCTGTCATTAATGAATTAATTATAAATTACAATTAACTGCAAAATGAATCGAATATTAATCGTGATCACGATTTTGACTTCATACAACTAAATGAACATGATCGACTGTGATATTGATATTCAAAATGCGTGCTCTGCTCATAGAAAACGCTGCTGCATATCAAATCAAGCGCTTCCTTCCTAGACTAACACCCGGCCACCAGGAGGCGATCGAGATGTTTTGGCTTCACTTTTGGGTAGCCGCACGCGCACCCTACAGCTGCAGCCTGTGAAAAGACTTTCCTGAATGTTGCGTCTGAAGTCCAGAGTACAAGAGTAGTGTACTGTATATTACTTGTTTTGCTCGTCTGCTCTCTGTTATATTATACAAAATAGAGCAGACAGGCAAAATGAAAATGCGCTGATTTCAGGTGAAGAAGAACCTTATTTCAAGTGCCTTGATGTAGTCCCTGTCCCTTTTATATTGATGCAAAGATTTGTTAATTAGTAGGAATGTAGCCTGACACAACATGAAAGTGAAAGCAGTGCTCGGATTTAATTTTGGGTGAAAAGTTTTGGTCCTGTTTTATTTTGCTTCTAGGAGATGCACTGTGAATAAAGACCAGTTTTATTTTGATGCAAATATTTGTACATTAGCAGGAATGTGGCACAACATGGAAGTGAAAGCAGCGCTCTGTTTATTTAATTGTGAAAGCACAATAAAAATATTTTGTCCCTAAAATCACTAAATAATTGTGATAAATAATTGTGATCTCAATATTGATCAAAATAATCGGGATAATCATTTTGGCCATAATCGTGCAGCCCTATAACATAATAAGAATCTGCCCCTTGAAGATGTGTGCCCTTCAGAGCTTGCTTGTATTAGATTTCAGCTTTCAAACATCTTCACATATTTCTTTTTCTTAGTAATGCCACTTCTAATGGTTCCAAACTACCTAAAACATGAAGATATGGACTATCACGGTCGTCACCATGGTAACATTTGGTAGATAATGTTCATCTACAACGCTAATATTCACATGGGGATAATTTCAGGATGAATGCGTTTTTTTTTTAACATATATATTATGTGTAACATCATTGGCATAACATGTTTTTGCAATGTTTTAAGTTTACAGTGTCTTCTATTTTTGTGTTTACACAATCCTTTAATGTTAAATCCAGGAAATGACATAAAGACGGGGACCACGGGGACTTCTGTACCTTGCCAAAGCTGCCTTTTCCCAGCACCTTGTGGAACACCAGGTGGTTCATGTTGAGGCGTACCCGGGGAACTGCCGGGGTTGGGCTCACGCCCTCAGGTGCCTCGCTATTGCCATCTGCTGTAGATGCACATTTGCACACACAAAGTAAATACATTATGCAAACCTGAATGCAAAAATGCATGCAAACTCACACAAAGGATAAAGATCTGAGAACGTGAATAGAGTTAAGCAGACTATCAGCCACAGTACTTTTCCTATTTTACCTTTAATGATAAAACTTGATTTAAATCAAATGACTTTGTACTACAGCGTGCGCTAAAATCAACCCATCTTACCACTAGGGTCTGCTGTTGCACTTTTGATGTCTTGATAGATCCCAATATCTGCTGCATTGGAGTCATCAGGCTTCTTCACAGATTTCTAGGGATGAGAAAAGGTTTGCTAGAATATTCTTGACATTGTACATCAACAATCAATAATTTGTTCTTAATTTTTGTTTAAACACTGACTGGCATACAAACTAAAATAAACATAGTTTATTACAGTACAAACCTGGCTGATTTGAGACAGAGCCTCTGCCAGTAGTTTCTGGTTGATTCCACACAGATTGGCCACTTTCTTCTGACAGCCACTATGTACGTTCATGCCACAGTCTGGTCAGAGGTGTGAAAAATGGATTTGTCAAGTGGAGAAAGAGAATACAATGAAAAAATGAAAAGAAAACAAATGTCATGGAGGCATGGAAGGAGGCAGGAAACATAACATTTAAGGACAGAGTAAACAAAAAAAAACATTAGACCCACCTTCACATTTAAGGCCCTGTTTGTAGAGACCCCAGAGCAGACTGCCACAGTGGTCACAGAAAGTGGGGCTCTTATAGTTGTACTGCTTGAAGCGATGCGGCATGTCAATCTTGAAGCGCTCTTTCTGGAACTATAAAACACACAGAGATCCATTAAACCCACAGAAAGCTGCTATCTGATAATAAAGTAGACTCATGTGGGACTGTATGTTGTAAGTTTTAGGGCGCTTTCACAAGCCATAGTCTGTTTGGCTAGTCCGAATCAGAGTGAAATTTATACTTTTGGTCCGTTTTCTATTTAGTCTGGTTCGGTTTCAGAGTGCACAAATTAAGGCGGACCAAATAAAAACATTAATTTGCTGAGGGGCGTGTACGAATGAACAAAGTTATCTTTTTTTGTCTTGAGAGCTGCAACTTCTATGCAGGGACTCACAGACTTTGAAATATTGCTGTCGAAGTTTTTTCATTTTGACTCAGCACTGATCTATTGTGCGCATGAATCCCTTCTCCTCCAGTTTATCTCGAATTACTTTATAAATGTCACTTTTTTGTGGACTTTATTTAGTATATTTTATGTGTTCTCTTCGGCCCAAATGTCAAGCAAACATCAGACTTCAGGTCAGTCCTCTCCCACTCATGTTAACTTGTCGTTTACCTGTGTCCATCTCAACAAATTCCCGCACAGGCAGCCTGCGTTTTGGTTCGCTTGGAAACGGTCCGAGACCACCTCTCTCAAGCGGTCTCGGACCGATTATTGTGTTCATAACCGCCCAAACAAACCACACCAGATGTTGAACAGCATCAGAGTTCACTTAAAATGGACTCAATTTTGTCTTGTGAAAGCGCCCTATTAGTTGCTTTTGAGTGACGAGTAGATATCTAAATGAAATTCCACAGCCAACACTTACATAATGAATCTAATATTGATGTTGTTTGTAAACTTTAGTTGAATCTACATTAAGTTGTACTGAATAATTGATTCATAAAAAAAACATTTTTTGAGTAAGGAAAAACACATTGACCAAATTAATGGATAATGGACGACTTCATAACATAGTGCATAAGTCATGTGCCATAAAATAAAGAGAGTCAGAACTGAGGTGCGGTTTTGCATTGATGTTGGAGAACATTAACTTTGCTCACCAAGGTGTCTCGACTGTTGGCCGCCGTCTTGGTGCACCTGCCGATGATTTTTTCGATGCATTTCTTGTGGATTGCGGCATTGCATTCTGGGTGAAATAAAAAAAAAATATTGTGTTAACTGCGAAGAATACAAGAAGGATAAAATGTGATGAAAATGCCGATAGCAGTTAATGAAAACACTCACGTCTGCACTTGTAACCTTGCTTGTTGAGTCCCCTGTATGGGAGGAAAGGAGAGTAATGAAATCCTTGTAATGGCTGAGATGAAGCAAAACAATTTTTTTTACTCAGCTATAACTAAGAAAAATATGGCTGCTGATATTAGAGCAATATATCTAGGATGGATAATACTAGGATTGTGGATATGACAGTGATGTACTGTAGCTAGCATGCAGATAATTAGCAGCAGTAAAGCACAACTTTACTGTTCTTCAGTGCTTGAAGTGGAAAAAAATAAGTGCCGATACTCCTCTTATTCACATGTTGGCGTGTGTATCGGCCCGTATCAGCAATCTCTTGCCACTTATTCCTATTTATTCCTTATTTCTTTAAGCTTGTTATACTGTGTCAGTCATAATCAACTGTCGTTTTATTGCTATATTATTATACTTGGGCTGTGCATCTTTTATAGTAGGCCAATAATATTCCAACTGGAACATTATAGGGTTAAGGTGGTGTGTTTAGTGTAAATAATTAAAGTGCTTTCCTGTGTTATTTGTAGCCTATAGTCAGGTATCATTAAGGTTTTAGCAGCAGTGTTCCAGTCAGGATGCTCCTACATATTATACAGAGACACATTCTCAATTTCTACAGTGAATAAAAGACACTGGGAGATATTGAATTTGGAGGTCCTTCCCCAAGAAAATTTTAAGTTTTTTGACTTAAAACTGCAATTTTACATCATTTGGACCATTATTATTACTAGTTAAATGATTTTATTATTTACACATATCAAAGCCTTCATCTGAACATTTAATTCTTCTGGAAATGTTTGTCCTAAAAGAGCAGATTCAGAAAACTTCTAAATAATGTTTCATTAATTATATATATTTTTACAAATAAAAAAAAAGTTATGACAAACTAAAGTTCACTAATTATTTTCAAAAAGGACGTGAACATTGTATTGATAACTTGCACGTCATCCAGATGCTCTCCACATTGTTTTTATATTCATATGGTTTATGATGCATGGTGCAAATACGCTGGCGCTGCGCTGTTATAAATCGCCATTATGAATCTCCCAGAGAACCTGATATGGAAAGGACAGAAAGTGCCGATGCGCAAGAAAAAGTCGTGGTACGCCAAGGAGTAAAATGAAGTAGGGTGAGTTCCGTCCCACTTTGAGCACTGGTTTCCTTTATGCAACAGCTACAGCTGTCGGCAAACTTTTCTCCAAAGTGTTATGCAAGTATAAAAACAAGCACGGGAAAAGCATGAGATACCCGTTACTAGAGTTGGCAACAGCAATGACCCATGGGATATATTTGTTATTAGCCTAACTGGAAGATATCTTTCACATGTTAGATCATGAGATTGAAACTTGTACAGACTAAAGAAAGCATCAGATTTCCTCCTGCCTGTCTGTCTCTGAAGGGGATAGACAATATAATACTGGGGTGAGGAGGAGCTTGGCTAACAGGTTAGTGCTGCTGACATAGTTGAAACACAACATGACAGCGTTGTGGGATTTCCCCAGACAGTGACTCATTCTCACAGTAGCAGTCCTGCTGTTGTTTCTACCATTACAAAACCCCCCACCGGACGGCTCCGTTTAGGAAACTATAACTGCTACTAATTGGTCTTTTGAGAAGCACCCACAGGGGGGCTGGACTTTTCTTATTGGACAACTGATGTTTTTGTCTCATTTTGTAGCCAGAGAACATACAGAAGGTGACAGTATAAATGGTGTGGAATTATCAAAGCTGTGTCAGTGGCATCTTAATAAAAACAAATGCAGAAAAACAAGTAGACAGGCAAATTAGCTCCTTCTGGATAAGTCATGCTCAGACAGAGAAACATCGGAAATTATAGTCTCTCCCTGGAATGCAGCAGATACTGAAAACATACTGAAGGTCAAAGTAAAAGAAGTATTTCTATGTGCTAACCAGCTGAAGTACACAATCATAATAATGACATGCGTAATGTAACCAAGGCCGGACATGGCATCTCACCAAACGAACTCTCTGCAGACGGAGCAGAAAGTGGGCTGGCCGAAGAAGGTGGCGGTGAACTCGTGGTCCCTGATGATGTGAACTTTGGGCTGCTTGAAAGCTCCTCTCCTCCTGTTGAGGGTCGTGAGTCCGTCCTCGGCAGAAACCTTCACCGATGGCTGACCCACTGCTGAGAAGAGAGATCAATTTTTACAAATCAATCTACTGTATTTCTTTTCTATTCAAAACTTGCTTGTCAAACAGCTTTAAAGTGCAGTATTACACGTCTTTCTAACTGCGAACGAGCGAACATTAGATTGTTTCAGTTTTTCCCAGTGAAGATGTCCAAACCAGCTCCGTGCGTCAGCGAACAGGCTGAGCAGCGTGTCGCTTGTTTAAAAAAAACGCTCGCCCTGGCTTAGGGCTGGGCGATATGGGCAAAATCTTCTATCCCGATATAGGTCATTTCATATCTCGATAACGATATATATATCCCGATATAGCATGTTTTCTGGTAATTCAATAAATAAATAGTCCGTATGAAATAACCACATGGTAAAGCCTGTTTTTGTTTACTCCAATGTGAATTAAAATACTTGACAAATGAAAAGTATTTTCTCATTAAGCGAAATTATAGAGAAAAAATATATAAATATAGGCCTAGCATATATCACGATAGAAATGATATAGAAAAATATATGATACGCATTTTTATATCGTTTTGACAATATATATTGTTATATTGCCCAGCCCTATCCTGGCTCTATTTATGCAAAGTTCCACGCACGTGCTCCACCTCCAACCTATTTTCACTGGTCGAAATCGGCGCTGACAGTAACTGACATAAAGTAATATCACTCTCTCTATGTAATAGCTTGTAGTATATCTGGACAACTTTTCACACGCCACTCGCCAGAGATCGCTCGCTCGCTCTTTGTTAGTGAGAGGTGTTATCCAAATACACTTCTTATTGATTTCCAAAGACAAATAAATATGATATCAGGGAAATAAACAGTTTTTTTTTACAATCTAGCTGATGAGCTTTAGAGCTGCAACAATTAATCAATTAGATGCCAACTATTAAATTAATCGCCAACTATTTTGATAATCGATGAATCAGTTCGAGTATTTTTTTTAAGAAAAAATAGTCAAAATTCTCTGATTCCAGCTTCTTAAATGTGAATATTTTCTGGTTTCTTTACTCCTCTATGACAGTAAACTGAATATCGTTGAGTTGTGGACAAAATGAGACATTTGAGGACCAAGATGACCTTGGGCTTTTGGAAACACTGATCAACATTTTTCACCACGTTCTGACATTTTATAGACCAAATAACTAATCAAATAATTGAGAAAATAATTAACAGATGAATTATCAATGAAATTGTTTGTTGCAGCCCTACTGAGCGGGGTATTTAGTGAAAAAGCCCTACTAGCTTTCGAAGGAGGCCACTATTGCTACTGCTAAATGGAGGGTAAACATAGAGAAATGCCATCTTGGATAAGCGGCTCCCACTGACGCAACTCAGCGGGGTGGGGTCAAAAGTCATCCAGAGAAGACGGCAAAAGAGGCGTGAGAGAAGTAAACAAAGAAGGCAGAAACTCTGGAGGAGATAAGGAGGGTAAGTGGGTGGACGGGGGGAGGAGAGAGATAGAGGGACAGTTCAAAAAAAGGAGTAGCCTTAAAGAGACAATTGATAGACAGGGAAAAGTGGGAAGAGTGATGAGGCGAGTGAGATAAACTAATTTCCTCTCTGCCATCCTACTGACAGATGTTTATGTTTGGACAGCGCTTCAGTGAGCTGAGCCAAGACGGTGGGAGTGAGAGAGAGAAGACAGACAGCGACGAGGGCTGTTCACACATGCCTAAAAATACTCTATGCTGCTTTTCAGGAAACCTGCGGAGTGTGTAGGAGGCAGCTGATGGAGTATGGAGCTTTTTCATAACGGCAGACACCCCCCCCCTCTCACGACCCTCTTCAACCCTCAACAGTGAATCCCAACTGTGCTGCTCCCACGCAGAAATTCCCCCCGAACAGAACAAGTTTGTAAATCTTCACCCGATCCCACTCCATGTTGGCAGACAGCGGTGACTACCATAGACTGGGTTCCCTGTCTGGGGTGGTGAGCTAGCACCTGCTCTGCTTAATTTCTGCTTCTAACAGCTGAAGTGAAACTAAAATAAGTTTTTGAAAGCAGATAATGATAGCGATATGACTTTGAAATCTAGCTGTCAATGGTGGATCATTTGTGCTGATATTCAATATCTTCAAGTGGCCAGAATATCTCAATGATTCAATGTTTCCCCCTCATACCTGACAGGCTAGACCATGAAGATCTAAAACTCTGCATTGAAATAAAAAAGCATTAAATACTAATAATCTCTTATTATATAATACCAATATAGGCCTATTATACTGTATGTACTTGTTTAACCCTAGTCCTAGGGGTGTAAATCACCAGTGTCATCACGATACGATATTATATCGATTCTTTGGACAATGATACGATATTTGCTGATATCACAAAGTCTGCCACAATATGAATTGGATTTGATTCAATTCAGGTGTCTGGGATCGATATTAGACGATATAATGCGCCCATTTAACATAATCGGTTATATTCATATCAACTCACAAAAAGCAACTAAAATATGTTTTGACAACTGTATTATTGGGCTCTACCAGACATTTAAATGAAAAACAATCTATTCTTTTTAATAAAAAGAATACAAATAGGCCTCCTGTTGTTCAATATAAAGTGCCACATTTCTCATGTTTAAGCACTGTTTGAATGTGTGCTGAATGTTGAGGAAGGAGGAGCGCTTCGACAGAAAAGGTGACACAGACGTGCCATTGGAATTTCTAAATAAAGGCGTATCTTAAAGATGACGATATGTATCGATGTTTTCACTTTGCATCAATGATGTTGGATCGTTGATCACTGAATCGATATTGATGGATCACTACATCCTAGTGTAGTCCTAGTGAACACATTTGTACACTGTATAAAGAGAAATAGGCATTAACACTTCTTGTTATGCTGAGCAGTAAACATTCATTGTTGTGTTCAGTGTCATAGCTACTTATTCAAAGTACAGCCAGCCCGGAGGCTAAATTCCTTCATGGCCTTGAAGGATTCTTACAGTGCATTGGCTGTATGGCCACACCTGTAGTCAGCTGACAAGCTTAGTGTGAGATATGTCAACAGCATGCAGATTAACCCTTGGCAGTGTGGGGTAGACAGTTTACTGCAGGGCAGTTGGCCCAGAGCACAACGACTCCACACTCCCCAGAGAGGTCCACATTAGCTAACATGTCAAGCTTTGGTGGTGTGTAGAAAGTGCAATGAAATGAAAACTAGATAAGGAATCCTTTCCGCCAGCAGAGGGCATTATATCCACACTAAAGCAGAGTGATTTCCTGTGGGTCTACATGAGAGTAGTGGGAGAGGGGAGGGAGAGGGAGTGATAGGGGGCAGGGGAACTTTCCTAACAGCTATGGTCAGCAGACTATCTTATTTCATGGGGATCACCACTCCCTGGTGGTCTAGTGGTTAGGATTCGGCGCTCTCACCGCCGCGGCCCGGGTTCGATTCCCGGTCAGGGAACACTGTTTTAAAGGCCATGTAAATACATTTTCTAAATCACCTATTAACACTTCACTGAGTGATGGGGTCCTACAAGAACACACTATTTCTTACCAAAGTTGGAATAGTTTCGGTTATTTCACATCACTGTGCTGTTCTCACTAGTTTGCATTGGGTTGGGCTTAGTTAGAAAAAGGAAATGTTGTTGTGGTGTCACATATTTCCGATCAAGATTTAGCAATATTTGAATCTAAATGTGATGACAGTTGTGGGGTTGCTTGTGTAAATTGCTAGGCCACTGTTGATTTAATCTGATCAAACTACACTTGCAAGGTCCTGATGAAGCAGATATTTTTGACATATAAACTCTTAAAGGTACAGTGTGTAGGATTTGGCAGCATCCTGAGAACCCCTCCGCTCACTCCTCCCTTTACGTTACTGCGGTAACGTGAGTGCAAAAAGTGCAAAACCGTGGTAACGCTGTTTGTCTCGCTCAGAGGCCATCCTTACCATAATAACACTTCTAACACCTTTAACAAATAATATCTATGAATGTTTTTTTCTAAACTTTAACTGGCTTATTTAGTCATGCATATCTAATGTAACTAAAGATGTAAAACCAGGTTTTGAGGGGCATTAAGATCCATCAGGTTTACCTGAATCATTGTCCTCCAGGAAGAACTGTATAGCCATCTGGACCTTCCCTGAAGGATGCAGGTCCACCCAGAACTCAGCACGGCCGTTGGTCTTGGACTTCTTACAGCGTTCTGCCAGTACAGACACGCCCACCGTGGCCTTGGCCAACGGCTCCTCAGCGCTCTGCATGAGGACTATTTCTAGGACACGCCCCTCGTAGATGTGAGCATCAAAAGTGGACTTCCAGGCTGGATACATGGTGGGCTTCCTCTGGACCAAGGTCATACCTCGCTCTGTGAAAAAAGATTGGGATAATCATTGGGAACAAAACGTTTGTCTTTTACTTTTCCTTCAAGTACCTGGAGTTGGAGAGTTTGCCTGTGGATTTTTGAGCCCAGCAGATGGCGGCTGTTAAGGCAATTAAACGCGGGACGTCTGGTCTCCCTACTCACTGTGCCACTCCCCTATATCTAGATACAATTATGACTGTGTGTGTGTGTGTGTGTGTGTGTGTTTGTGTGTGTGCATCTGTACATACGGGTGTTGACAGACTCCTTCATCTTGATGGCGCAGATGGGAGTTTCAGTCAGAGGAGGCAGAGCGCCCACGTCATAAGCGTTGAAGGCGATACGCAGGAAGGGTGCCATGGTGACCGCTCACCTAAGCCTCCTAGAACAAAGACATAAACCCACAGTTAGAACATCTCACACACACACACACACACAGTAGGGTCAATATAGGGCTATGTAAATCAAAATTATAAATAAATAAAAATATAAATAAAATTCACTTGAAATGAGGGCTGCCCCGTCTTAGTCGTTTAGTCCACGAATCGGTCGTTTTGGTCTTAGTCGACTAAGATTTCTTTAGTAGATTTTCATGCTGAATGACTTATATCCAAGAAACTTATAAGCACATCTCTGGTAAACACAAGATTTCAAGTGGTGCTTTTGTGTCATTCTTTGTGGAGAAACTCAGTTTTACATATTAAATCAACTAATCGATTAGTCGACAAAATCATATGAGTGTAAATCAATTAAGAATTTCTTTGGTCGAGGACAGGACTTGACTTGACTTGACACACACACACACACACACACACACACACACACACACACACACACACACACACACTTCTTGTACTTTGATTGCTTAAGTTCGGCACTTAAAACAAGAAGGAAGAGAGTCTGTGGCTAACAGTGTCCTCAGACGGTAACTACAGAGGAAGTACAAGTTTCAATTCAAGACATAACTTTGGAAACTACCAGCCAGTAATGCGGGAAGAAGAAACTGTCTGATTCCCTCATCCTGCTCTCATGTGCACAGTTTGGGATTACCAGAGAGAAAAAAAAAAAATCAAAAGGATCACATTTCAAAGACAAACAGAAAGTCCCAGTGTTAGGGAAAAAGACAAATAGAGGGTAAAAAGATAAGCAGTGAAGTGTCTTTGCTACTTTACTGTTTTCACATTGATGTTGTGTTTTTTTTCCATAACAAATGATGCTCTTTAATCCTGGTTTAGCCCTTATTCCTCACAACTGTCACTACTTATAGTTGGCTGTATATATTTGGGTCTGTATGGCTATTATTTAAAGGGCTTTTGGAGCATTACATCATAGAGCAATTGTGATCACGAGCATCAGCCTTGTCTATTGTGAGTAGACACTTGTGGAGTACATTTAATCTTCTATAATCTTTTAAAGGTACTAGTAGTCCGTAGTAGCAAAAGTATGCAGCTTATATTTTAGTATTTCCTTTTTCTGTAAGTAGTATAGGGTGAAGCTCTGGGGCCAGTTGCTAACTGAATGGTTGGCCAAAACGCCTCACCATTGCTCTGTTTTGTTGGACCTCACTGACCATTCAGGTATCTGTTTTCTATATTTTGGAATAATGCCTTAAATAAAATTCCCTCTTTTCTATCTATAACTGCTATAAACGTTTCTGAGTCAATCTAGACTAACTTCAGGCTGTCTGAAGGCCACATCTGAAAATGGCAGGATTAGATCTATTATGCTGGCAAAGACAAAATACCTACTTCAAGTCATTTGTTAAGGTATTATATATATATATATATATATATATATTCACCTAATACAAAAGTATTTTGATGTATTAGTTGTGTTAAAATGCATTAATTCTCAGAGGTTTTACATTCTACGTGCAAATTCAATTCTGCACTTCATTTCAAAACTGAAACAGAAACCGCAGCTTGCAACAGTGTCCACCTGCTTGCTTCATCTACGCTGAATTGCTCCACTGAAAGATTTGTTCAGCTCTACTTTCCATGTGTTTCATACACTTCCTCTTGTCTGTGTTTCATTCCAGCTGACGTCCCTTCTATACATCTTAAAACAAGTAGTGTGGCAGAGACTCTGTATAAAGCTGTATAACGTGTTAATGAATGGTTTCCTCAAGTATATGATTATGTAAATTTAATGCTGTGATGAATAAATACATAAATACATACATATATAAAATCCACCAATGTTCGATTATTTTTTTCAACACAAAAAAAAAACATTTTTTGGGCAACTCTTTGTGGCAGGCAACATGACAGCAGACAAATAGTATAGTACTTGGAAAGGGAGTAATTTTTGTTACACTTTTCATATACTATATTGGTGTTTGTACTTTAAACTGCAGTGGGTAGGATTGGAGCAAATATGATTAAAAAAGTTATGTATATATAAACGGTCACTATATCCTGTAGTTCATGGGACAGGTAATCTGAAAAAAATCATGTGCCTCTGTGTCTTCTGGTGCTCCTAATGGCATCTGCAAGATTTCACAGACCGGAGGAAAACAACCAATCAGAGCCGAGCTGGAGCATGTCGTCAATGAGCAGCTGTCAATCACTCGAAAACTCCGATCAAACGGTCAAACTAGTCAGCGCTGATCAAATATGAATCAATATTCTGTTACTGTAATGCCTATTTCTCGCCTTAAATGTTTTCAGAATCATCTTGTAGTGAACTATTTAGCTGTAAAATGAGAAAGTTTGTGACCCGGCAGCCATGTTGAGATAAGTTGAGGAAATACCAAGCACCGCCCACCAGCCGGAGTGCAGCCAATAGGAACGCTCAATAGGAACGCTCAATAGGAACGCTCTCTCTCTGACATGACCTGTAATTGGCCAAAGTCTCCACTTACAGGCTAGATTTTCTAAAGCCTGAAAACAGAGCCATGAGGAAGTCTAGTTTTCTCTCAGAACACTTGAATTACAACATGCTGAAAGGTTATTATGGAATTTTTGCCCAACGATGCCAAAATGTTCTGCCTACTACAGGTTTAACAGTCTTACCGTTAAAACAATAGCTGAGACTACTAGTGCCATTTCCCTTCAAGGGGCCTTGTTATAACAGATTACAATGGGTGGCGTAGCGGGCAGCCAGTTAAGCCTCATGTTGGACCTGTACCTGAAAGAACTGCACTAACAAATTCTGAACCATTCATGTTATCAAGGCTGTATCACACACAACAGTCACACATATGCTACGTCACAAACTAGCAGGACCCAGAGGACCTATCAACCTACATCCTAATTCCCAAAGCAGCGAAAAAATCCCACAGAATTCCTCCACACTGCACTTTTTGTGAGCTTTTAAATTCCCTTAACTTGATCTCTTTTAGCTGTAGTCTCTTGCTACATTAACATAATCTCAGTTTTATTAGTCATTTCAGCGACGTGGCACGCCTTTGATTTAAGGCAAACATCCTCTCATTTTACTACACAATGATGTTTAGCTTCTCTATGAAATACCATTTCTGTACAATAATGCCTAAAAGCATAATGCACTGACATGTCCTTCTTTTAAGTGAATATTATGTACATTAAACTCCTGGACAGGAATTTACTGTCGCCTCCCTGTGTCTGCTTTCATAATAAATCATTCATAAGGAGATGAGTTTTGTTTGTGTTCATGTTCCTTTTCACATTGCTGAATGTCAATTTGATTGTCAGTCTCAGGTCCTGAGTGACTGAACAAGTGCGTGCTGTGATATTATGAACATGTACATGTATGCTGCTCAGCCTACAAAGGTAGACCAGATGCTATTTTGAGCTGAGTGACACTCTAAATGCAGACTTTTACAGAGAGAGAAAGCATTATGTTCTCTTACTGCTGCTGAAAGGTTTTCTGAAGTGGAAACCTCGTTTTTTTTCTATATCGCTATGCGGAGCTGCTTAGCAGTACAAGACGTTACTGTCTGCACTGAACAGGTCTCAGGTGTGAATGTACATGCAGCAGTATAAATGTGTGCAGCTGAACATAATTCTTGATAAAATAATAACTCAGGCATTGGGGCCAAACAGAGGCTGGCTTTTGATCTGGGAGTTGGTGGTTTGATATCCCAGCAGACAAGCAAGAAATATCTGGATGGGGAAGTGAATGACTAACACGGGTGTCTGACGGTGCCCTTTGAGCAAGCGTCTTAACCTCCAGCTGCTCCAAAAGTCAGATGTTAGTCAGCAGCCAGCAAATAGGTGAGAAAATGTCAACAGTCCAGTTTCATTTAATGTTAACTGGCTACCACAATGGCATGTGAAGAAAGACTTAATGACTTATATTTTTGGGAGTGACTGACAGTAACTTAGAAACTGCTGGTTGCTGATAAGAAACACAGCATGCGTTTCAAAATGTTAGTTAGTGAAATCAACATACAGACAAGCAATTTTCTAATTTAATGACTTTGGAGGAAACTGGAGCACCTGGAAGAAAACGCACACAGTCCATGCTTCAACACACAAAAAGTCCTTCAGCCAGTTCATTCAAACCTTTGTGTTCCAAACAATTCAGGGTGGTATGATTCATCATTAAGTCTTTCTTCGCAGCCCTGTCTATGATTCATCATACCACCCCAGCCAACGGGATTCTTCCAGTGGGTTTTGGATTACTGCAGAAAATAAGCTCTGTGGCAAACACACGTTTATGATACTTGGACGTTTTGTTCAGCAAGATAATGAACAAATGAACACCACTTTTATGATTTTTTTTTTATGATGAAGCGGGATGCAATCACCAGAAGTAAAAAAGCTAACGTTAGGCTATAAGCGAACTACACCACGGTCACATGAGCGAGAGTATACACGAGGCTGTAAAGGTGGACGAGTCGGCGTGATGACGTTTAGTCTCATTTAGCCACTAGCAACCGCCTTTTCAAGACACGTAAAGGCTTCAAAATTCAGGGGTGGGATATTTACTGACGTCATCTAACTAAAAACCCATTCCATAAAACAATTGGTGGAAGAGGGAAGCATTTTTTCGGGGAATGACACGTCTCTGTTTCCGTGACGGCTTTGACTGTGATCCTGTCACAGAACTAAAGACTCCTAAACAAGCAACTGTCACTGTTTCTGAAACCCCTTTCACACTTCCTGTTCAAGGTGGGAATGTTGCATCGTTATTCCGACTCGCTGTTCTGTATCAAAGGTACGGAGACGGAATGAGGCGATAGAGTTGTTCCGCCGCTGAACCGGCAATGAAGGTAGTCACAGAGCCAAGCCGATGTCTGTGTGAAAGGGACACCCGGCACAGCGGGATTACACGCACACACATACTAGAGACGCCAATGCTTTTGTGTTTAACGTCACACCCCTTTTGCTCCCACGATGTTGGCGCGCTATCAAAAATCACACCCCCGGGGCGGCATTATGCCGGCATTGTTTTGTTCAGTTGTGTAAAAGCAAAGCCGGTGTAACGGCGGATCTTCTTTACAGTAGTATTGTGGAATCTCTGTGTGAAAGGGGCTTGAGTGAGGTCAGGAGGGTCGAGAAACTATTTTAGCATGCTCACATACAGACAGACAGTTATGGAGTTTGCTTTTTTAGAGTCCATTTCCTATTTTCTCTCCACTTTACACAAACACTCTCTTATGAAGGCCTACACATACACAGGCATTGCTACACAGAAAAGAGAGCCTTGTTTCCCCAGAGAGAGTGGAAAAAATGAGCACATGCAATTGGGGAAGGGGTGGGTAGAGGAAAGAGCAAAAGGGAGGGAAAGAAAAAAAAAACACACACTGGAAGGCAGGCCAGTGGACATGAGGAGAAATCAGACTCAATGACAGAACCAGATTTGCCTTCACTAGATCCAGCCACAATGAAGTCGACTTCCAGCGAGATGGATGTTTTTCATGTGCGTGTCTGTGACCTCAAGGAACTTTTTTGCTTCTCTAAGTCTTTAGCTTTTGTCCTAGATTTAAATGTAAAGCTGGACCACCGGTCTGTGGGGCATTGTGTTAACTCTGCTCAACACAAAATAATTCATAAATTATACACTAACTGGAAGAAGGCACAGTATGCGGAAAACATGACAACAACAAGATGTAAGTAACTAAAACATGCCATTAAATGCCACTTGACTTGGCATGAAAATCACATCATTTCAGCTCTGAGGAAGCTATATGAACAATATATAACTTATAAACTATTATGCTTTGAGTGCAATGTATTACAGAATCAGCATTTACAGCAGCAGAATCACAAGTAGCTCATAAAATAAGCAGATTAATGTACAACAAGGAGAATAACCTTTAGTTGTAATGACGTGAAACTAATATTCCATAAACACAACACATAACTGGAGAGAGACAGAGATATGTGACTGTCTGCAACAGATAGACTATCATCAAAGTCATGCTCAGCGAAGCACCACAAGCAACTCAAAGGTTTGGTATGCACTGAATTAGAGGATATGCCATTTAGTGGAAGGGATGATCCAGCAGGTCTAGCAGGTTGGGGAGCTTTGTCAACCTTTAATCAGTAGGAATGAGCAGAGTTGACTTGGAAATCCACAAATCAATGAAAGAGATTAAGAGTAGTAATCCCTATAGGGGAGTTTTTCTTATTTGACAGCCATGCAGAACAGCCGAACAGGATTCAGACTCAAAAAAGCATTAATTCTACAGTGTGAATGTTTGAGAACACAGCATTGATGAATGGTTAACCCGATCTAGGCTACCCCTTTGCTACATCATTACAAGGAAGGTTTGTTTACATATAAAGGAGCATGCGTGTCATTCATCTATATTGGGTGAACAGTATAGAACTTAGAACCTTTTTTATACTATATATAGTCCTGTATAGTATAGTGCCTGACAATGACTGATATATTTGACTTCAAGACATCGCTGACTACATACTTGCTGAAAATCAAACATTTTGACTGTATTAATTTAGATATTTTCTAAAGTAAAAGGTCCCTAGAAGTGTATGATTAAACTTTTTCCCATGGTCTAGTGTTAAAAAAGTTAACAAAAATTGCAATAAATCATAACATCGAATCACAATACTTGTAGAATCGGCACCCGAGTATCATGATAGTATTGTATCGGGAGATAGGTGTATCGTCCCAGCCCTAATAAATAGCAGGTCATTACACGGACATTCCGAGTGTCATGAGGATGCATTTTAGCCTTTTTCGCGTGTCATTTGTACACCGCTTTTCTCTTATTATTTGTACACTACACAACAAAACTACGGTAACATCCACAGTAACATTTAGGCAACAAAACCCCTAATAGGTTTAGGAAAAACCTCATGGTTGGGGTTAAAATAAGTACGTAAACTAAGTAAAATACGTACGGAAACAACGTAACACATCACAGATGTCAATAAACAATACATGACAAACAAAACACCGGTCTCCTAGTTAATAGTTGTATAACTTAAGCGGTCTTTCTTGCTTTTTATTCTACGTCACTAGCTCTGAGCGTACACGGATGTGTTTACATTGGACTCAGTACAGACTACATGGCATTTAAAGACACATCAAAAGCAAGAAAGGTATTGGTATTGCACGCTAAATGCCTTGCGCATCATCGTGTCATTCATACGCCTTTTCGTGCGAACGGGCTGGTTTGACTTGCCAGACTCAAGGCAAAAATCCCCTGAAACAAGCAAGAATTGAATGTGACTGCAGTACAGGCCTGTTAGAGCATCACCAGGAAAGATACAAAGTGTCTACTGATGTCATTGATTGCAAAGGAACCAAATATTAAACAAAGATGACTTCAATTAAGTTCATGGTAACTTGTCCAATAACATTCTGTGCCCTTAAATTTGGAGCATATGAATTAAAATGGGCTACAGTTCCTACATTGTTTATGTGATGTGAAGGTAAACACCCTCACTGTGCTGGAGTACAAGACCAACAACAGAAATGTGTCAATATCCAAATACTCTGTGACTGCACAGCAATTGTACACTGTATATCTAGAGGTACTAAGTAAAAGACAGCAGTGATTTAGTTTAACTATAGAAGACATTCAGGACTAAAGGCACTTAAACCTAAGCACCTGTGCTTTTTCTACTGTGACATGTCAAAATGTCTGCAGTGAAAAAGGTCTATTTAAACTTAGGTTCTAATACCCAGGTTCACACTCAGCTGATTCAACACCAACGGGCCCTTTTCACAGCATCCATTTAACACAGGTGCAATTAATAACATTAATTATGGTGCTGTTCCATTTAGGTGGTATTGTGCATGCTGGCTCACTGGAATGGCTGTGACACTAAATAGAACGGGACCATATTACATTTTATCAATACACCTGTGTTTACACTGCAATTACTTTTAAAAATGGCTGCTGTGAAAATGGCCTATTGAATATGTCACAGATGGACAAGCACAGGTGTAAATAAAAATGTTCAAAAAGTGGGTAACATAATGCAGGAAATGCAAAGGCATAATGACAGAGGAAAAAGATGAGGTTGTTGGGAATATCAACATTTTCCTCAGACATATTATAAAATTACCAAGAAAAACAAAATACCACTAAAATTAAGATATATTAACGTATTATGCACCGAAAAACAAACATCCATGGCCTCTGCCATATCTGACAATGTCATCAAACACGTCACAAGTCGTGAACTCTGAGCTTTCAGAAAAACTTTCCACTTATGAGGTTGTGAATACGACATGAGGGGGGCGTTCATATGGACTCATCTCGTAAACGCGGTAAACACGACCCCATTTGAAGGCACCATGATACACTTGAATAGAACAGAGCCATCATTAATGTTATTACAAACATCTGAGCTTTTCCTACTATGATGAGCCAAAATGCCTGCTGTGAAAAAGGCATAATCTATAAGGCATAATTCTCATCCAACTCACTTGGGTGAGAAATGATGAGAAAAGTCCAGCACACCAGCCGCATACTGGGTCCTTTGACTCAGTACTTTTGATATATTTTGACCTGAGTGGCACATTTCTTCACAAAGGTTTCACATAGTGTTTGTCTTCTATAAAAAAGGGTGAAATGGGGCTTTGAGATAGCTTTGTAAAAATGATTTCTGCCTCAGTGACAGAAGAAAGGCCTCGAGCAATGAAAACTGGCCTGACAGGATGCTAAATTAAGCTAGAAGATGAAAAAACCAGGACGCAGGTAACAGATCAACCGGTTTTGACAGTGTCAGTCTTGCAAAACTACATTTTATGTCAAGTGTGTCAGTGTGAGGGTATGTCAGGTTTGGAGGTTTCCGGCTCAATTGTTGCTGCGCCTGCGGTCAAGCAAAACCAGGAAGTGTTTGACATATTCCCGTACTGTATCCTGTATTTCAGTAATCAATATCAGGAAATATAGAGAAAAGAAAATAGGCCGTGTGCTTGTACTCCATGTGATCAAAACACGTACTTGCCAACTTTGAGACCTTAAAATAAGGTTCACAAAACCAAAGTGGGGGAATTTGAGTTTCAGGGACTTTGTTTCCTGCAAGAATGAAAATAACAAAATAATAAGTTCACTGCAACAGCATTTTTATGTTAAACTTTAAATTTTATCTTTAATTTTTAGGAACGAAAACGGAATAATTCGCCCTCTGACGTAAACTTGGCGTGTGAATCACTAGCGTAAAATTGTATTAATTTTTTGCCCCTGCTTGAGTATTTCTTTCTCTTAGTACTCTCCATTTCTCTCTCCTCCTCTCACTCACTGAAGGCCCTTTCAGACACAACGTGACAACGGCACCACTGCGCTCTGAAACCCGTTATTTCCAATGGCTTGCGCCGCGTCACAACGGCTTTTTGCTATGTCGAGCAAAGCCCAACTTTGGGCACTGCATGCTGTGATGTGCGCTGAACCCAGCAGCGAACGCAGCTCAAACATGAGCTCAAACTGCGCTGTGTCGCGAGCACAAACTGCTCTCTTCCGCCAGGAAACGACATTTGGTGTACCTCTATTGTCGTCCGGGTGGAAACTGTAGGGATTATACATGCTGTACAGTGCCAAAACAGCTTAAGATAACAAAAAGAAAAAAAAAACTGTGAAAATTTGCCATAAAAAGGGAGAAATACGGGAGAATTGTGACCCCGGAAGGAAACCGGGAGAGGGCAATGAAAATCGTGAGGGTTGGCAAGTGTGTCAAAACACCTTTCAGTTTAAGAATTGCACAAACTTTGGTTTCCTTGTCCTCCCACTTTGTGTTCCTTTAACAGTGACTTCAAGAGACTGTGCCGTCAACGCACAGTGATAGAGAAAGAAAGGTCTGAGTGAGAGACGCAAAGGTCCACAACAGACCCAGAACCACCTGGCTGGATGGAGCAGTGGGCTGGCAAATTAGAGCTGAACAAACATGCTCCACACCATCATAATGTACCTGAACAAGCACGGTCAGAGTCAGCCAGGCCACACTCGCGCCTAAAGCTAATAACCTGGTGTTTGGTTGAGTGAATAAACATATATTGCATCATGAAACCGCTCTTTATGATAGCTCAAAGAAGAACGATCCGTCCCTCAACATTGGAAATTAAACAGTGATCGTGGAAAAGGTGTGTTCCTAACTGTGATAGCAGTTTTCCCAGCTTCACATAAAGTACATAAACTAGAAAGGACTCAGAGTACATACTGTACAAACTGTACCTCTGACAAGTCTGCACAATCCTCCATTACCAGTTTTTTCTTATCTTTATCATCATCTGCAGCCAAACATGCTTGGAGAAAGGCAGTCATGCAAACTTTTATAGAATACAAAAATCCTGTGAATATTAGGATTTATTAGGGCTGTACAGATGATTTTTGCCCAATTTTTTCAAGTGAGTCAAACTAAATTCCACAGAGTTTTCGCCATTTAAAATGATAATATTACTTTAGCCACTAAATTTGAGCCACTAAATTTGCAGGAGTGGAATTGATGTGTTGCACATGTTGTCAAAATTGCATTACAACAATACAATGCCTTCAAGACTGAATCAATTTAGGGAAAAAAAATGTAATAACTTTCTTTGGGATCAACCAAATGTAAGTATCTATGATTAAAAAGTGTTTTGCAAAAACGTTTATGATGAAAATCCGTGATGGTGGGAATTGGAGTGGTTAATACAAATATGAAGCGGCACCAGTGGGCTACCTCCGGGTCTGAAAAGTGAAGCCAATGCAGAAATACTTGCATTCTTTCTAACAGCCAGCAGGGGCCACTCCTGTGGTTGCAAAAAGAAGTCTGATTGTATAGAAGTCTATGAGAAAATGAGCCTACTTCTCACTTGATTTATTACCTCAGTAAACATTGTAAACGTGAGTTTATGGTCTCAATCTCTAGTTTCAAGTCATCTTCAATACAGCATGATGTTCATTTAGTAACTTATGGTCCCATTTACAGTCAAATAGACCATAAAGCAGGGTATGAGTTAGGGCGTGGTTACCTTTTGATTGACAGGTCGCTACCACGGCGGTTTTGGTCTGGGAGACGTCCTTGTTTTTATCTTAGAGCTATAACCCTTTCACGGTGTGTTTTCAGTTCATGAAAGTTAATTGTAACAGTTTGGTCCCCTAAAAATGTATTTTCAACGTTTGGCTAGCTCCACTCGTATCACTTATAGTTGCACAAAACCAAGATGGCAACAACCAAAAACCAAGATGGCAACGGCCAAAGTGCCAAACTTGAGGCTTCAAAACCGTAGTCCACAAACCAATGAGTGACGTGACGGTGACTACGTCCAATTCTTGTATACAGTCTATGTAAAGCGACACACAGTAGCACGAAAAAGCATAACCTCCTTGGTGGAAAGGTAATAACATGAGATAGGGTATCTCATGTGAGAAGGTAACTTTTGGGCCCAATCAATCACTTCATTTTCTTCTTCATTCCCAGTTTTGACAAATTCATGCAAACAAAGCAGCGTAATTCTCACAAATAATCCTGCGTTAATCCACAAGTCTTTCACTGAGGCATGGTGGCATGTATTATTACCGCATTAACACAGCCTCGAAAGCACATAAATGCCCTTGTGCACGCGCACACACACTAATAACCTTGAACAAAGCAGCCTTTAATGAATTTCAGTGGAGGCTGGCTTGAAAGAATCAAAGCCTTCCTTTCTTTCACTAACCAAGGTTAATGTCTAACACCCCACCCCGCCACCATACCGCACACTCACAGAGGTCATGTCAACAGAAATACTATAGAAGTTGTATGTTTTACTACTGTGATGTTAAAAACTCTGTCTCTGTCTCGCACACATACAGTACGTACACCCAGCGATCAGGACAAAGTAAGACAGGAAAGAAGAGTGAGTGAAGAATGACACCAGAGCTGAGGTTGCTGGTTCAAGGTCAGAGTCAGATGAATAGCTGTTGTGATACATTTATTCCAGTGATACTGTTATAATTTCACTTTGTGCCTTGATGAAACCTAAGACCAAATCAACGCAAGCTGTTAATAACTGTCTGATGGATAACCTGACAGTACACATGGACCCAAACTGCATTGAATGATAACCTTTTCTGATTTTCCCTCCCTTCCTCCTGAGTATCACCGAGCTCTTTGGCACCGTGTCAAACCTGCTATACCAGCATGGAATGAATCCTGCCAGTGCCACTGTGTGTGTGAGTGTGTGTGTGTGTGTGTGTGTGTGTGTGTGTGTGTGTCTTCTCTCCACATGCATTAAGAGCGGTGTCCATTTCTGCCTCGCTCACAGTTCACAAAGGCTCGGTTAAGACGGACAAAACAGCATCCGAGCAAGGAGAGCCGAGCAGGATGGCATGATGTGGAGAGAGAGAGAGAGATAGAGAGAGAGAGAGGTAGTGACAAGAGGCCAAGGGCACGCAATGAGCCAAACTATCATCACCCAGTGCTGATTTAGCAAATTCATGCCGAGCGGCTCTGTTTGTTGTGTGAGTGTCTGCTGCCTGTGTGTGTAGTTATTAGGGCTTTCAAAGTTGACACGATAATAACGTGTTAACGCAAATTAATTTAACCCATTAACGCAACTTGTGATTTTTAGGTTGTAATGGGCTCAGTTTTAAAGCTAGAGTGAAGACACTGACATTATACGAAACTAGAAAACCAAAGGAATACATTGGTACCAACCATGGCGTACAAGCTTACTCTACTCTGACATCCTGTCTTAAAAGAAATTATCAATTATTCACACAATGCAGCTTAATATAAGTCTGTCTAAATTAGTCTGGGATGTTTTTATATGCTTGTTCACTATCGAGGGATCAGTGCTGCATGGGCAACTCCTCACTGAGCAGATGTCCCAACCGCGTCCTCCAAGCAGCTCATGAAGCCACAAGCCAATATTGACACACCAGTAACTGCAGGCAGATAGTGTTACCTGCGCTCACAAAGCTGCATCGCCTCCACAAGATAACAACAGGATACAGAGTCTTATTGCCACAAAGGCAGAATTGTGTTGTAGTGTGTGACACAAGACTTTCGCAAGCGATGGAAGGAATATTTCAAAATATGATGATGTGTTTAGTGTACCTGAGGAGCTGACAAGTCATGCCAGCTACTGTAGATTTAGAAGAGTTATTTATAACCACAAGATTCCAGGGTAGTCTTGACACAGAGGCTCATGTCGTCATCCTACCGACACAAATACATTGTTCTCAGTGTGTTTTACATGTGGCCTACTTCCCAATCATTGACTTCACCGACAAAAGGTGATGAAGGACAGTAAGGGAGTTATGTGATGGAATTTCCAGTTGCTACACCTGAGTGCAATGAGGGAAGAGCATATCAGGCTCATGTATTTTAGTCTCAGCTGAACAATGCAAACCGGCTCCAGTTCAAGTTAGGCCACAACGAGCAAAGTGCTGCTGGTCATCATCTGTATAGAGTGACAAAGTCCCGCCCCTTCCGGTGGACCACCATGGGACCTTATTTCAGAAAAAATATGAACGGTAGTCAACAGCAAGAGACAAATAATGTTTTGATCCTGTTTGAATTGCGCCATGAATCACACATATGATGTTTGTCAATTTAAAAGATCATTTTGCAAGTCAAGAAAGTCGCAGTTTGTTGTAAAAATGTTGAAGTATAAGACTGTGAAAATACGTAATTAGAAAGACTACACATCCAAAAGTTACGTAAGTGACATCTCTATCGCTGAAGCTACGATGCCTCATACGAGCAACGGGTCTTGCTCATTCTTTCTCTTCCCAGCTGATAAAAAGACCAGGAGTCGCTGGATAAAACACATCAGGTAAGATAACGTTTCATTTGTGCCTAGAACATGGCTAAATTAGCAAGCTAGCTAGCTAGTGTTGGTGACGTTTATTGTGCGAGACGAAATATGTAGTTGACTGAACGGTTTCACACAAAACTAAATGATACTACGACGGACTGCGACTTTCTTGACTTGCAAAATTATGTTTTAAATTGACAAACATCATATGTGTGATTCATGGCGCAATTCAAACGGGATAAAAAGAATTGTCTCTCTATTGTCTTCATAATAATGGCCGTGACACTGGCAGCTTTTTGTCAAACCATATCAGAAACCAAAGGCTGAAACCTGAGATTCAATGCAAGTAAAGTCAACTAAAACTCAACTTATCTGACATTTGAACTTCAAGAAATTCGGGTTATACTGTATATCCTATCTTGCGAATCATAATGATATGAATTAGATGTAATAGTCAATAGTTACTGTAAACTGTGGGACTCAATAGATAGTTCATATGGACCTCATTATTAGTAGGTCTGCAATTAAAGTGGCAGTAAGCAGTATATTTTTGGCATCATTGGGCAAAACTTCCATAATAACCTTTCAGCATGTTGTAATTCAAGTGTTCTGAGAGATAACTAGAATTCTGCACCTCCTCATGGCTCTGTTTTCAGGCTTTAAAAAATATATTCATTCTAATTCATTGAGAGAGCGTTCCTATTGGCTGTGCTCCTGTCATGTGACCGGAACTTGGGGTTCCTTCACCAGATTTAACAGTGGCGGAAGCATCACAAACGTTCTCATTTTACAGCTAAACCGTGCACTACAAGATGATTCTGAAAACATTTGAGGCGAGAAATAGGCATTAACGTAACATAATATTGATTCATATTTGATCAGCGCTGCCTAGTTTGACCGTTTGGTCGGAGTTAGCGAGTGATTGACAGCCGGCTCTCATAGACAGCAGACCTCAGATCAGCTCTTAATGCTTGATTTCCTCCGGTCTGTGAAATCTTGCAGATACTGTTAGGAGCACCGGAGGACACAGAGGCAAATGATTATTTTCAGGTTACCTGTTTCATGTACTACTGTCAGGATATAGCGACCGTTTAATAATTCAATCATATATAATAATAATAATAATTTAATCATATTTGCTCCAATCTCGTCTACTTCAGCTTTAACTATTATTTTCATAGTTGATTAATCTGTCTGGTCAGATATGGTGTCAGAAAATAATGAAAAATGTCTATCAGTGTTTCCCAAAATCCTAAAATGACGTCCTCAAATGTCTTGTTTTGTCCACAACTCAAAGATAGTCAGTTTACTGTCATAGACGAGTAAGCTGGAATCAGAGAATTTTAATATTATAAAAAATAAAAACCTTTAAATGGGATAAAGAGCTTGAGTTAAATACGTGTTTTTATTGTGTTAGCAGCATAATGATGAAGACCACCTCCATGTTTATTTTCCATAGTGAGCTACATCACTGAAGCAGACCCTCTGTTGCCATAGGATACAACACTTCGCTAGAGGAATGTATAAAGCAAACAAGCCAGCTTCCCGGTGTTGTGTTGGATATATTACTCCCTCACAATCAGGGGACAGAAAGGAAAGTTTAGTGACATTAACCACCGGACCTGCAAGTACTGAAACACGTCTTAAAAGTTACGTAACTACAACTGTAACACGGAGAGAGACAGAGGAAGACATTCCTCCTCTCACTCCCAACAACACTCACTGTTAGCCTACTTTAACTACTACTGATGCCAGCCGAGGTTTACAGTCGAGCTATATGAGATCAAACAGCAGCTAAAGCGGGTTAAAGTAAAGACAGACGACTAACTGACACCCAGCGAGCAAGAGCGGTTTGTCCCAACTGTCAGACTACAACTAGTTCTGTTCCAACCGCAGAAAAGAAGTTTAACCGCTTCTGAAGAAACCGTTGAGACTCTTACCTCTTCTCTCTTCCGCTAAGCGTGAAAGTGTCTTTAGTTGTCGCGATTACGACTTTTTACCGGGTTTTTTAACGGTTTTCCACCAAAAGTTCGACTTCAAAATCTTCAGAGGTGGTTAAGGAAGTGTTGAAGTCGG
This sequence comes from Adelosebastes latens, assembly GCA_916700685.1. Lineage (NCBI taxonomy): Eukaryota > Metazoa > Chordata > Actinopteri > Perciformes > Sebastidae > Adelosebastes > Adelosebastes latens. The sequence goes on from CAKAKR010033204.1 coordinate 35,854, forward strand.
CTGCTGTTAGTTTCAACCTCTCCCTCCCTCTCCCTGTGTCTGTCTCTCTGTGTGTGTCTCTCTACTGCTGCGGTTCTACAGCAGCGCGTGCTACAGAGAGGAGTGAATGTGTGACGTCAACCAGGTGAATCCCCCCCCAACACACACACACACTCACACACAGACACACACACACACAGAGAAGTGAAATACATGGTTTTGCAATGCACGGAGTGTCATACCAATAGAACTGAGGATTAATACACACATACACACACACATTTATATTTATATATATATATATAATATTCTCATATGACTCAGATTTTTTTCTCGTAAACTTATGATTTTATTCTCATAATATTACAACTTTTTTTCTCTTAAACTTATGACTTTATTCTCATAATATTACAACTTTGTTTCCTGTAAACTTATGACTTTATTCTCTTAATATTACGACTTTTTTTCTCTTAAACTTCTGACTTTATTCTCATAATATTACAACTTTTTTTCCCGTAAACTTATGACTTTATTCTCATATTACAACTTTTTCGCTCTTAAATTTATGACTTTATTCTCAAAATATTACAACTTTGTTTCCCGTAAACTTCTGACTTTATTTTCATAATACACAAAACAATGACCTATATTGTCCAGAAAACTATAGGGCTGACCCAAATGCTTCGAGGCCTCGAAGCTTCGACCGCTACCATGGTAATTTTTGTTTGTTTTTTTAGTATGTAGTAATAATGTATAAATCATAACGTGGCAAACTCAAGCCCAACAGGCAACAACAGCTGTCAGTGTGCTGACTTGACTATGACTTGCCCCAAAATTTCAGCATAAAGTGGGCACGTCTGTTAAGGGGAGACTCGTGGGTATCTTAAGGTCAGAGGTCAAGCGACCCCTTTGAAAATGGCCATGCCAGTTTTTCCTCGCCAAAATTTTGCGTAAGTTTGGAGCGTTATTTGGCCTCCTTCACGACAACCTAGTACGACATGGTTGGTACCGATGAACACCTTAGGTTTTCTAGCTTCATATGATGCCAGTATCTTCACTCTAGTTTTTAAACTGCCAGCTACAACCTAAAAATCGCAAGTTGCATTAATGCGTTAAGAAATTAGTGCCGTTAAAACGACTTTGCGTTAACACGTTATTATTGTGTTAACCTTGACAGCCCTAATATATATATATATACTGTATATATATATATATTACACAGCTTTGTTGAATACTCGATTCTGATTGGTCATTCACGGCGTTCTACAGTCTGTTATTTCCTCATAACAGACTGTTGCTATGTATAACAGACTGTTGCTTACATTGAGAGGAGGTCCGTTGTATTAGCCTGTGGCTTCTTGACCTCTCCTGTCACATTGTTATAGTTTTTATCTGGATTTTATAAAGTTTTATATGTGTGCAAATAAATAGATCAATAAAAAACAGGCTCTGTACTTATTATCATTTACTTTTCAGGCTTTGGCACTGGCAGGACTGGACCGACAACATTGTAAACCTGATATTTTACATTGGAAATTGGCTTCTCTTAGCCACTGTATCATGATGAGTAATGCTGTGTCTTCGTAGGATTCAGTTTGTCTTGTAAAACCTTGCCCTGAACTTGACATTGTTTCAGACAACATATCAGTTTTGAAATGCAAACCAATGAGGTGAATATGATGCTCCTCAATTGACATGTTTTTCCCCTTCAGTAAGAAAAATTTAATATGGCAGGAAAACCAATACAAACCAGGAAATCAATGCAATGTGTATGCTTGGATACAGTGTCTCTCTTTCCATCTGTCTTACACACACACAGGTTTAGGTAGAATACAGTTTGTAGGCTGATCCAAACAGCCATGTTCACTTCCATATTGGCCCTGCCCACATCACCTCCACACAAGGCGAAGCACACACAGAGATCCATGTGGTGCTGAGTCATCAGCCCCCACCCACCAAAACTGTGCGACTATAAGAGAGAATGGACCAGTAAATTTAGACAGCCTGTCTCAACCCCTAAAGGGCTATTTATAGCTCTGAAAAGGGTTCAACAATGACGTATAGAGTAGGTGACCGGGTTTGAATGCTGATAGAGATTACTGAGTGAGACTACGGAGTTACTCATCACCTCATCACCACCACAAGCATTTGGAGCAACTCAACTGAAGGACAATAGATTTCACTACAAAAACACACACATTTGCAGTCGAGCATATATTATAATTTGGTAATTTCAAGATCACTCAAAACTATAATTTGTGGTTGTGACAAAGAGTATCTAACACTATGACGGAGTATTAGGGCCACATTGAGGGGAAAAAAAATTTGTAGATTTCGAGAATAAAGTCATAATATTACAAGAAAAAAAGTCGTAACATTATGAGAATAAAGTCATATCTTTAAGAGAAAAAAGTGGTAATATTACGAGAATAAAGTCATAACTTTACGAGAAAAAAAGTGGTAATATTACAAGAATAAAGTCATAACTTTACGAGAAAAAAGTCGTAATATTACGAGAATAAAGTCAAAACTTTAAGAGAAAAAAGTTGTAATATTTAGAGAATAAAGTCATAACTTTAGGAGAAAAAAAGTTATTTCCTCCTCCACAAATGTGGCAATTTCCCCTAGGCCCGTGTGGTTGTTTCTTCTTGTTTCTTGCACAGTCTTTTCAAGGTCCTGATACTTATGATAATGTGGTGCTGATGTGCCAAAAGATTAAGTATTTCCTTTATTGTGAAACTTTTACTAAAGTTTAACTTCAGAAGATGCTCCACGTTCCTCATTTTCACACAGGCGGCACGCTGCTCTATTTCCCCTCTAAAATAACACGTAAAATTACTACTTTATAATATTATGACTTTACTCTCATAATACTATGACTTTTTTCCTCATAAACTTATGACTTTATTCTCTTAATACGACTTTTTTTTCTCGTAAACTTATGACTTTATACTCATAATATTACGACTTTTTTTCTCTTAAACTTATGATTTTATTCTGTAATATTATGACTTTATTCTCGAAATCTCAGATTTATTTATTTCTTCTTCAATGTGGCCCGAATACTCCGTCGTACTAACACACACAATCTACCATAAAAACATGAATGCCCATGACTGGAAAACACAACCTTTTTTCCATTACTTTCACTTCCTGGAAAACTGTCTATCTTCACCGATGACCTCATGCTGCACCAGTAGCTATATATAAAAATTCCACCCAATAAAACTATCACCGACTTTTGATCAGTGACCCCTGCCTGCCACTCCCATCAGATAAACCTGCTCTCTGGCTTTCCCAACTGATATCCAGTGGATTTGCACTAGAGTGACCCCTCCCTGCAGGGTTTTGTCCCACCCTGCTGCATTCTGGTTCAACAGGAACTACATAAAATTGGAGAAGCAAGATTTACTCCTCAGCACGAGCAAGCAAAAAAAAGATTATGTCACCTTTGATCGAAGCAATGTGGGTCAGATGGGTGCATAGTTTTCACAAGTTATGTGACGGTAAGAAAGTTAATTAAGACCTGAGGTTGCAGGAGAGCAAAATGACACCTTGCAGCTTTAAAGTTTAAATTAGAGGCATCGTCGTCTGCCGTAAGAATTCCAGCTTGAGTTAGTTCACTTTGACCTGACTGTTGTTGAGTCACTGTGGTTATGTAATTTCACTAGTACACGTAGCATGACACGACACAGCAGCATATATTGTATGAAACTACTGGCTTCATGTTTTCCCTGTGAATTAGACTTGTATCCGGGCAGACGGTTCCTGTTGTGACGGCCATTTCTGCCAATCCCAGCGGTGCCAGGACAAACATCAGAGTGAGTAATGAGAGGAGCAGACAGAGGGAGGGAGGGAGGGGAAAAAACAATCCCTAAAAAAGGAGAGAAACAGTCCTCTCATCAAGAGACATGCCACAGACTGAATCTGCCTTTCTCTATCGGTCCTCATTTACGTCTCCTACATGTCTCTTCATATCATTCCTTTGCCTTTTCATGTTTCAAGGCTGATGACTGCATGTTTGTAGACAAAGAGACGTCCAACAGGTTCTTCATTTAGATGGCCTTGAGGTAAACCAGACCAGTATTTAGACAGATATAGGGTTGGCTTAGCTCATACTGTACATAGCAACATTGGCTATAGCACTGGTTCCCAACCTGGGGGTCCCGACCCCCACTAGGGGTCGCCAAAGCTTCAAGGGGGGTCACAAGGCCTTGTTGATTTTAAGGGGTGTAAGACAATTTAAAAATATATATTTACAATATATATACAGCTGGACTGTATCTCAGCATTTCATTCATTCCTGTGAAGAAACTAAATTAAATTGTTAGTTTTAAAGTTTGGATTATTCTATAATAATGCGTTAACGCAATTTCATTAATGCAAGTTACGATTTTTATGTTGTAGTGGGTTCACTTTTTAAAGCTAGAGTGAAGATACTGATATCATATGAAACTACAAAACCTAAGGAATCCATTGGTACATAAGTATGTTATACTAGCTTGTTGCGAAGGGGGCTAAATAACGCTCCAAACTTGCGCTAAATTTTGGTGAGGAAAAACTGGTTTGCCCATTTTCAAAGGGGTCCCTTGACCTCTGACCTCAAGATATGTGAATGTAAATGGGTTCTATGGGTACCCACGAGTCTCCCCTTTACAGACATGCCCACTTTACGATAATCACATACAGTTTGGGGCAAGTCATAGTCAAGTCAGCACACTGACACACTGACAGCTGTTGTTGCCTGTTGGGCTTGAGTTTGCCATGTTATGATTTGAACATATTTTCTTTTGCTAAATGCAGTACCCGTGAGGGTTTCTGGACAATATTTGTCAGTGTTTTGTGTTGTTAATTGATTTCCAGTAATAATATATACATACATTTGCATAAAGCAAGCATATTTGTCCACTCCCATGTTGATAAGAGTATTAAATACTTGACAAATCTCCCTTTAAGGTGCATTTTGAACGGATAAAGAAATGTGTTCATTTGCGATTAATCGCGATTCAATATTTTAATCGATTGACAGCCCTGAAAAACATATACAGTTGGCCTATATCTCAGCATTTAATCCATACCTGTGAAGAAAACTAAATGAAATTGTTATTTTTAAAGTTAGGATTATTATTTAAGATATAAACAGGATAAGGGCACGGTGAAGACCTGAACACAAGTTATATTCACAGACTCTTCCCTCTCTGCTAAACAGCCTCGTCCTGCACTAGAAAAGAACGCAGTTAAAACAACCAAAGAGCTGATAGAACAATGACCAAGTGTCAGGGAGAAGAAAACACAGAATCTGTCAAAAAAAATAAGCCTATTATATATGTATGATTGTTTAAAAATATAAAAAAAATATATATTATACTATTATAGTTCCTAAAAAATAACAGGAAAACTCCTCTCTGATGCAATATTTACAGGAAATAATCTGCTCAAAATTCATACAAATTGCTCGTTTTACACAAACGTCCTGCACTTCTTGCGTTCACTATTTGGATTAATTGTACAGTTTATCAGTTGTTCTGTACTGTTATTGTTATACATTGAATATATTATGAAATATCCATAAAATATGTCTCTTAGTCAGGGATCGTCAGTTTACACGATGATGGGAAAAGGGTCCCTTAAGGAAAAACGTTGGTGGGTTTTCTCTCTAAAAACTGCAGACTTTCCTCTTTTAGACACGTGTCAACGTGACAAAAGAACATCTACAAGTGTTTGTATTGTCTCCGTTTGAAATGTTCCACCACAGACAGCAGATACATAAAACACTGAGCTGGAATATCAGCATGCATGGCTTCGGTACATCCTGTTGTGTCCATTAGTGTACTCAGCTGCTTATGTTATGCTGTCATTCATACTTATCCTCTATTGTCTAACTAACATTACATGAATAGGAGCTTTAGACGCGATCAAATGGAAAACTTCCTCTTCAAAAAAAAAAACCTTACCTCAAAGTTTGGTCAGGTGTTTCTATTGCTACTGGAAAATTATTTTGAGATTACAGCATGGAAAGTTGGTATACGCTGGTGTTGTGTACTCATTATTCCAGCATACAGTCGGTATCACTGTCTGATCTTGAATTAAATCTCACACCATCTTTTCATATTGATTTATAAGTTTTCTCTGTTTGATTCTGAACCTGTTTGCCTGCATAGTTTGGAGCTTTGCAAATGCAACACAGACACTCTTATCTTGAATCTCTGTGTACAAGGAGAAGCTGTCCTTTTACTTTTTTTAGAGGTTCCTTTTCTTACAATTTGCCTCGACTACAGAAATTGAAGGTTATTGATTCAAACGTTCACTCTCTGCGTCTCTGGTTCCCTAGCTGGCTACTAAAGGGAAATGTTTGTATGTGCGATAGACCATGTGACTGAGTTCATGCTCAACGACGAGAAGTGGAACGAGGTGTCTTTAACTTTCAGGTGGTTGAAGGGAACGTACAACTTTCCTTGCTTACAATGCCTTTCTCACTTCTCTCTTTCTCTTTATACTTCAAGTAAGTATTGGGTCACTGACACTCCTGGGATCACGTATCTAGAGCAACCCCAATCTTCCTATTTTCTGTTCTGCCTACTTTCTGACTGATGTGCAATCACTTCATCTTAACTCATCTAATGGGAAACGATCTTTTGGTCTCGATCCATCCAGTAACAGTGTCCCCTTCCCTTCCTTATAATCCTCATAGACAGCCTTTATAAAGTTATTAATGAGCAAATCAAATTGAATTATCAAAGGAGCTGCACTGGCCGATAAATTAAAGCCACCTCCTCTTTCTTTTCTTCAGTAAGCTGTCACATCGGGCCTGCTCTGGTTAACTCGCTCATTAATATTGCAGACGTTGAAAAAAGAAATAGGCCCAAATGTTTTGTGCTGTTTCTTTGTCGTTAAATATTTATGCCAGCACTGCTTTCCTGGTCGCGGCCCATCGCTGTCTGACTTTTGGCTTGGTGGCACTCTTTGGTATAACTAATTAACTTATCTGGGATGGCTCGTATTACCCAACAGTCTGGCTGCATGGGTCTGGGAAGAGAGAGAAGAAGGGCTCATTATGGTCTCTAGCAGTGGAAGGGAATGTTTTATATTTGGCCAATTTACATCAGCAACAAGGCAACAGTTCCCAGTAATGATGTGTAATCCCTCTGGGCAGTACAAATATGCCACCTTAATTTGACCTAAAGTTAGAGGGCCTCCTTTGGGTCAATCAGTGCAGTTGAATTCAGATCCAGTGTGACGTATACATGACTTGACAAATACAGTATTTCTTGTTTTTAGTGGGAGCGTCATAGACATTTGAAATAATACATAAAGGTGCTGACAACTGTGAAACCTCAGGACATCACAGTAAGAAAAATACAGAAGTCTTGTAAACTACTTCCACACATTTCCTCCTATATGTCAATTGAAATATTAGATTAAAACTTCAGAGGTTTGGCTTTTACCGTCTCTCATGGAATTACTGCTGTAACGTTTCGCCACTCTTTTCCTGAACAGATGTTTAATTTAGAATTAACATCTGTCACATAGAGTATTGGTTGGATCTTAAACACAATCTGCACCGACATTACACCTTGAAATGCCATCCTCACAATCACCAACGTTATTCACAGGCTAAACGTAAAAGCATTATGACAATAAAATCAACTGACATATATTCTTATGTGTGTGCAGTGGTGGAATGTAGCCAAGTACATTTACTAATGTACTGTATTTTCAGGTGCTTGTGCTTTACTTGAGTATTTCCGTTTCATGCTACTTACTTCTACTCCACTACATTTTGGAGGAAAATATTTTACTTTTTACTGCACTGCATTTGTTTGACAGCTTTAGTTACTAGTTACTTTGCAGATTCAGGTTATCAATGCAAAATATAAAACATAATCAACAAATAAATGATAATGTAATATTAAGGAGTAAAGCATCCAGTAGTATATATAGTTAAAATCAGCCCCACCTTTACCAGCATATTTCAGACATATATATATATATATATACTGTATATATATATATGTATAATATAGAGTCTGAAATGTATCTGTATGAGTACTTTTACTTTTGGTACTTTAAGTATTAAGTAGTAATGCAAATACTTTTGTACTTTTATTTAAGTTAGATTTTGAATGCAGGACTTTCACTTTCACTGTAGTAGTGCTACTTTTACTCAACGATCTGGGTACTTCTTCCACCACTGTGTGTGTGTGTGTGTGTGTGTTTGTGTGTAGAAAGACTTAGTATACCTGCAGCATAAAGGGGCCGCCTGGTATATGATACACGTCACACTACTTCACATATAATAGCATTGTATTCTTTCCTTCTCTCTCTTCTTGTTGTCTAAAGCAATACATGTTTTCAATAGAAGACTGATACTTCAAGATTAATTTCCCATTAATGATGAAAACACAGAGCTGCATGAACTTTTCAGACATATAATGCACTAGTAAATGTATGTGAAAATTCAACTTTTGTAATTGCCTGTTATTCATATTTTTTGTAAACTCAAACATCCCCAACAACCCCAAGTGTTTTACTGGTGGACAAACAGGAATATGCAGGAGGAGCTCAGAGATCTGTTTGGTCTGATGTGCTGCTGCCCTCTGCTGGAGGAAAGAGAAACAGTAACTAAACTGTTTGCCAATGCCACAAACAAAGGACACACACAGGTACGGTATGTACTTATTTCAGCAGCATCCCAGTATTTATCACTTACAGGGGATAAACGCAACACCAACAGCTATACAAACAAACACAATGCATATATAGCATCAACCCTTCAATAAGTACTGTTTTTGTGAGGCTCAGTTGACTGAACTACTGTATGTGGCTACAGTGAGTGTGCAGTGTTTTGGTACTGAATTGTATAGTATTTTAATATACATGTAGATATAGGGGTTGAGTAGAAAGACGGAATAATATGAGCAACTTATGATAAAATGCAATCGTGTATGCACAAAATTCGGCCTTAAAGGGGACATATCGTACTCATTTTCAGGTTGTATTTTTGGTTTCTACTAGAACACGTTTACATGCTTTAATGTACAAAAAAACACTTTCTTTTTTCTCATACTGTCTGTTTGAATAAGAGGTAGACCAATTAATCAGTTTGGCCGATTAATCGACGTCGATAGGATGTTTTACAAACTATTGTTATCGGCTGAGCTGGGCTCTGATAGTGGTCGATGGCTGCACAGCCGCCACCAGTCACGCAGTGACGTACATCATCATTTTGCATGGAGGCTCCATACACAAAGTCAAGGTAGAGGGGGAGAAAAAAAAGTTATCTCTCAAATATATAATACAACATTATCAGCTCTTTGTCCCAGATACAAGACAGGCAGACAAGGAGGAAAAGGAATCATTCACTGTTATTTTAACTTGATTACCGATTTGGCGATCTCTCTTCCAAATAATCCAGCCACTTAACCATCCATTTATTGATTATGCACGGACATTAATGGTTTAGAAGAGTGGCATTTAACAGTGTATGAGATGTGCAACAGAAGTAATGCTGGTTGGTCATACTGTAAGCCACAGAGCAGCACATCGCAAATAAATAGAACATTTTCCAATGATGTAATCCCCCAAATTACACGTATTCTTTTACGAATTAATAAATTCGGAGTGACAAAAAACAAATTTATTAAAAACGGTTTATGCAAAAGTAGCCGACTAGGTTGCTGCAGAAGTAAAGAAGGTATCAGCTTTTTCCTTCTCCGTTATTATATTGGCCTTTAAAAATCCACTATCGGTCGACCTCTAGTCTGAATATACCTGTCTTCACCCTCTGTCTGAAACGCTTTGTTTTAGCGCCTGTCTCTTTAAGCCCCCCTCCTGAAAAAAGACCAGTCTGCTCTGATTGGCCTGCGAGAAAAATATGGTGCACCTTTGCAAAGGTTATTCACAAGCTGTCGGGGATATATTCTAATGAACCTGCATGTGACGTAGGAAGGGGAGCCAAATCTGAATGGATTGTTGAGTCTCATGTTTTCTGATCCAGGCAGCCAACAAAAAACTGACTGGGTTGTCTTATTTCACAGTTTGTGGGTTGGTCGGTGTAATGGCTTTCAGACATGTAACGTTAGTTAAACTCACTGGACGCCTATAGGGACAGATTGATTCCAACACGCTTCAATAATTTCCACAATAGCTGATAATTATGCATCACTTACTTGTTGAGTTGGCTTCATTGAAGGTCTAAGTTCGGTTTGGGTTGCAGCAGGAGAATGAGTGAATGAATGAGTGACGTGTGTGCAAATGTGCAGTGCGTTACGCTTGCAACGTAACAAAATAAAGAAACTATGGTTCGATGCATGCATTAAAGTATTCAAAAACTTAGGCCTCAGTTCAACATAAAAAAAGTAAAGTGAAAACTGCTTGTGAGCGGCTGAAATACAATTTCTTCTCGGCGTCCTCATGTCACGTACCTGTCTCTGTCTCTAGATGATGACGGACGCGCGTTGATTGTGTCATTTAAAACTGCGATTTGTAGTTCTTTAACAAAACAAACTAAAATGGCTCCTACAGCAGCACTCCAGATACCCAAATGTGTGTGCACAAGCAGTGAAAAACTTAGGGATCGGATATCGAGCCAATACTGACTCAAATAGCTGAATCAGGTATCGGTGACAATGGGGCCGATCTATTCAATTCAATTCTATATTTATACAGTTTATTGTAAACTGTAATTTTAATTCCTGTTTAAGTTTTGACGAATTTGTTGCTGCATTAAAAAGGTTTACATTTGAATTGTAATTCCTGTTAATTTTAAAGATTTGCAAACTATGTTCTCCTCGTGTTAGCGTGGGTTTTCTCCGGGTTCTCCGGCTTCCTTCCACAGTCCAAAGACATGCAGGTTAATTGTTGACTCTAAATTGCCCGTAAGTGTGAATGTAAGCGTGAATGTTTGTCTGTCTCTATGTGTCAGCCCTGTGATAGTCTGGCGACCTGTCCAGGGTGTACCCCACCTTCGTCCAATGTCAGCTGGGATCGGCTCCAGCCCCCCCCCCCCCCCCCCACCCCCCCGTGACCCTGAATAGGATAAACAGTTACAGATGATGGATGGATGGATGTTTAGGAAAGCAATCTTACAAGTAAAAGAGTGATACCAGTCACTTCCACACAGTGAGGCATACAGATTATTAATTAAACACTGGTATCGGCCGATACCCAAAGCCCAGGTATCGCTATCGGTATCGGGACTGAAAATGTTAGATCAGTGCATCCCTAGAAAAACTGAGTTTCTCATATGTCCCCTTTAAATTTACCGTACAAGTGAACCGTTCTGACGTATTAGACTTGCATTTATACAGCTCTCTTTCTAGTCTTCCGACCACTCAAAGTGCTATGTCACCCATTCACACACATATTCATACACTGAGGGTAGAGGTTGCCATGCAAGGTGCCAACCTGCCTATGAGGATCTCATCTAAATACTCATTCACACACCGATGGCACAGCCTTTGGGGTTCAGTATTACGCTCAAGGATTACGGTATTGGTGTAGCCGGGGATCGAACCGTCGGCCTTCTGATTGGTGAGCGACCTGCTCTACCTCTGAACCACATATTAACACTCATATTCCCAGCAAAAAAAGTAACATTGCATTACACAAAGGTTGTAATTATACAGGGCCTACTGTATTGGAATGGGCATCATTGTACAGCTGTTCATTGTATTGTGTCCACTCAATTTCTTTTTGTGTAAGAACAGGCAGCACAGCACTGTGAAAGCACATTAAGTTTTTAAAGGCGTTTATTTTTATATGTATCTATATACATAAACATTTACAATGCACTATATGCAAGAGGTACAATCCATAATAATAACAACGCTATACTGTAGGTATGGCACATAAGAAACAGGTAGAAAAGCTGAACAGTACTTGATGAAGAAATGTGTGCTTTAGAAATAATGTGGTTTGACGGGTGAAAGTAGAACAGCTGCATTCTGCCTTTAGGTAGGTTATTTAAGAGAAACTATGGATGTTAGTAACAGTAGAGAAGAGTCCAGTGTCACACTACTTCAGATGACTCTTAACGCTGGCAGTTTATAGGTAGTATGACGATGGCTTTTTTTGTGTTCCAGCCGTTTCCATTAAGTGTGATTTTATCCAGCAGTGTATATACAGCATGAAAAAAAGCATTAATAAAAATGGCACAATAGTATATTCTTATGGTACTGGACTGTAACCAAACTGTTAAAAAAAAAAATACTAGAAGTTATATAAGAGTAGATAAAAAGCGGTCTCTTCTGGAGACATGACAGTAGTACAGTACTTTGATCATATAAAGACGAACAAGGAGTACAATTTCATTTCAGGCACATTCATCATCAATTGCAAATTGCACTGCATTCAACTGGAAGATATTGGCACTTGACGTTTATTTTTTAAAACCTACAGATTCAAATGCAAAGTATCTTTGAAAGTGTTCATCCTTAGAAATACTGTTGAGTGGTTGTCATGCTGAGGGTCCATAGCTTTCAATATTATAGTAAAACTCCACAAGAAATATAATGTACACACACCGGGATGATTAATGACCTCCCACTCAGAACATCATGTAACACCATTTCTATACAAACAAATCCTATAATTCACTTCAGTGTATATTTCACAATATATATTCAGAATATCTCTCTAAAACGGTGACCAATATTTTCCATTTTTACTAGCTGCGAATACGACTATGGAGCAACTCGTGATGTTATACCCATCACAGGATGTAACTGTCTCACATATAAAAAATTAAGGATGTGATGCTCTCCTGCAGAACCCGAAAGAGTGGTTTAATAATAATCCAGTGGAACGTCAGGTAAAAGACACCAAAACACAGCTTGGAGAACTTTTTTTTTGTGAGATGGTTGTTGTAAAAAAGGTGAAACAGAGGGAATAAAATGTTCTTTTGGATGACGCATTTGATATATCCATAAAAAGTGAAGGCTCCTGTGAACTCGGTTGAATCAGCACAACGGGGAACTATAGAGGTTTCATTATGTTAGATCCAACAAGAGGTTTCCACTTCTCCTTTCCACACAGCGTCATCCAAATACTTTTACCTTCCTACCACTTGGTGGCAGCCTTGTCTAGGTGATTAAATTGTAACATAATATTCCACAAACAGGTCAGATGTGATGAATTCTCACTGAAGGTCTGAGTTGAGAAGCAGCAGGTAGCTATGTTGTCACAGACAGCAGGACGTGTTCATTGAACTGAGCAGGTGCTATAAAACAGTAGCCTCCTCCATGGCGTTGACCCATCTGAAACACAAGAAACATGAAACCCTTTAACACAGTCGTTCATGGAACACTTAACCCCATGTCGGGGAAGGAAGCTAAATAACGCTCCAAAGTTGGGCTATATTTTAGTGAGGAAAAATTGGCAAGGCCATTTTCAAAGGGGTCCCTTGACCTCTGACTTCAAGATATGTGAATGAAAATGGGTTCTATGGGTACCCACGAGTCTCCCCTTTACAGACATGTCCACTTTATGATAATCACATGCAGTTTGGTTCAAAAACAATGCAGTATAAATAGGTTAGTTTCGCCTATTCTAAAAATGATGTGTTTGAATATTTTTGCATACTGGGGTCCATAAACAGTCTTGTATTTACATAAATTGTGTATCACTGTAAAGCTGAGACTCTTGTGGATCCAATGAGCCCAATTGTATTCATGTGTGATGATGTTAGTCCCCATAGTAGCCATTTCATTGTAGTGAGACCATTTTTTTTAACTTGACCTCACTGTATAAAATGACCTGTGGTGACCTCTAGGATAATCACAGCCTCATGACACTTTACAGCCACAAACTAGAGACCTAGAGCATTCAGAGAATGGATGGCTTTTTTAGGTAGAGTGACAATAAGGGGGTCTCTGAGAAGTTTCCAGAACAGAAGCGCTCGCCATCCAATCGCTGAAAAATGTAATTCTTGCAGAAATCTCCAAATGTCAAAGGTTTTTGATACCAAATCACAGCATGGCTTTTTCTCTGGAGTTCCTCAAGGTCTTGATGTCTTAAAGGGGCATTCCACTGATTTTACAAGACAGTCACTTTACTAGTCCCTGCTTTACCATGCACGGAGGGTCTCACAAAAAGATACTGCTGGTTGCATGATCGGAAATGAAGAATCCAGTGTTTGTGGAGCTTGACCCATACCAAGGCGTACTATAGCCATACCAAGTTTAGAGGTCGGGATATCTTGACCTCTAAAGATTTATGGAAATGCAATATTAAATTGTTAAAACTGCTACACAGCAACTAATACACTTTGTTACAAACAGTTGTTCTCAGTGCTTCATTCAGATTTAGTTAATTTTATTACTTTATTTGACAGGAACAGTGCATATTAATAACATTTCTGAAAATACGCCAGAGTTAGCCAGAAACTTTCATCTGTAGTTGCCTGTAGATGACCATCAGTTTAAAAATACTATATTACCAATAAATGAGAGCATATCTTTAAAAAGGATCACAAAACCTATTTTCTTTTTCTTGATTTTATAACTTTATGTCTTTTGGTTTGTGCACTTCTTTTCAGGGTTTATATTTTGTCCTCTCTGTCTCTTTTATCTCCCTATTTGCTTTTTTCTTCCTCCTGTAAAGTACGTTATAACTTCTACTGCTATATAACTGCTATATAAATTATGTACTGTAAATAATAGCCTGATGAATACTGTATTTCTTAGCCTGGTACTGATATCAATATTTCAGCCGTTAGTAAACAAACAGTCTTCAGTGAGATCCCAGATAGATACTGACCGGGACATTTCATAAGATATACAGGTCATATGGGAGTGAGAGGGAAGTGCACTGTGGAAGCACAGAGCTGTATACACAGGAATGCAGTTCAAGCTGACAGGCTGTCTCCTACACATACCACACAGCTCCCTGGTGGTCTAGTGGTTAGGATTCGGCGCTCTCACCGCCGCGGCCCGGGTTCGATTCCCGGTCAGGGAACTCAATTTTAATAGACACTTCAGCTCCAATACAGAAACAAAAGTCATATCTCTCGTCACATCTATATAAACAGCAGCAGTGCTAACTACCTGCGCGCAGTGTGTGGATCGTCGGCCCTGAAGGTGTAGTACAGGGTTTTCTTGTGGTAGAGATGAAACACGTTGCTGCTTTCCTCTCCCTCCGGCCTCTCGGTCAGCTTGACGGTGAAGCCCTGCAGAGGTAGACTCTCTGAAGCCACTTTATCCTGAAGGAACCACAGTGAAGACATCAAACACAGGCACACAAGTTAAAAACAACAATCATTGCTGTCAGCAGCAGTATGCGAATAACAAGAATGTCATGCTTCAAGGAGAACAAAAGAAACAGAGAGAGAGCACAGAGAGTCCCTTCATTAGTCACATGAAGTGTTCTGCCCAGGAGGAAAGGTTGAACAGTGGAAACGTGAGTGTTAAATAGTTCTGTCCTGCATTGGCCAGATGTGAAGAAGAAAACAGGATAGACAAAGGTTGTGAGGAAAAGCCTCTGTGATCGAGAGAGTGTGCGAGTGTTTTTTGGGGCTGGTGTGGGAGACTCTGTGCCCCCTCACCTCACGGGCCGTGAAGGTGTAGAGCACCTTGTCTTTGAGGAGGAACCAGAGCCGCTTCCACTTCCTCTTGCTCTTCTTCCGGCGCTGCAGGCTGCCGCTCATGGTGGATCCCTCCACGGTAAGCGACACCTGGTGAATCGCATGACACATTAGATACACATAAACCTACATTAATGCAGATACACAGATAAAGGGACAAACAACAAAATTACCATCTCCAGTTTTTCTGACAGTTTCACCAATGTACATGTAAATGTAAATGTAAAAAAAAATATGAAAATCAACTTTTATTGTCACACATTGTTTTTGTCCTCAGCACATTTAACCCATCCCTGCTCCCATTAGGAACAGTGGGCAGCAACTACTGTATATAGCGACCAGTAGCAGTTTTAGGGGGTCTGTGCCTTGCTCATGGGTGCCCAAGGATGTGAATTGGCACTTCTCCAGCTACCAGTCCACAGTCCGTACGAAACCCTCCGGTTCCCAAGCCAAGTCCCTACGGACTGAGCTACTGCTGCCCCAAAAGTCACACCTGACTGCCGAAACCCAGGATCGAACCAGGGCCCTTTAGATCTTCAGTCTAACGCTCTCCCAACTGAGCTATTTCGGCCTGTTCAACAATATTGACAATAACAATAACTACAAGTGCACTCGGAGAGCGCAGACCTCCGCCAAGGCAGGTTTCATCTAGTCGCTATCATCATCCATATGTGTTTTTGTTTATGTTGAGATGAGCTGTACATCGCTGCACCCCCACCCGAAGCCGGATCATGACCCGGATCACCACCAAAATCTAATGGCTTGTTCATTGTGCCACACCCCACCCCTCCAAAAAATTTAATTCAAATCCATCACGGACTTTTGGAGTAATCCTCCAACATGACCTCCTTCCTAGGCCTCCTTGGCGGAAGTAACAAATCAAATTTGCGTTACATTCCTGTTATTTTGTCCAAACCCTGAAGAAATGAATGAAGGGTAGAGAGGTAGATAGTGAACCCTACTGGCAGCTGTTTTGCACTACACTCCAGCATCTGCATTGTATCAGGTGTCATACATGCCACACATTCCAGTACACAAGCTTGACACATGGTCCCTGGTGGTCTAGTGGTTAGGATTCGGCGCTCTCACCGCCGCGGCCCGGGTTCGATTCCCGGTCAGGGAACATAACTTTACTTACTTAATAGGTCTGTACTACATATATAGTACTACAGTAGGCAATTATGTGATGAAAATGAGCATGATTTCATTCAAACAAAACACTAAAGCCAAATCAAGTGTCACTAGACTCACCTAAAAGTCTATCATGACTATACGTATATTAAGAATTGGAGTTAGTGAGATTAGTGTGGTATACATTGTGATCAAAATTCAGCCCATAAAATGTCATATTTTGAGGCTTCAAAAAGTATGTTTGAAATGAAAAAGAGGTGCAGATGTAAGTGTAGTCCACCTGGTTGAAAGGGGAGGTGCTCTTCCTGCTCTTCCACAAACTCGGGGGCTGCAGGCTCTGGAAGACGGCTGAGAGGGGACGGCTGGCCCGGTGAGTCCGAGGGCTGGAGTTACCGCACGCCCCCGACACGCTGCCACCTACACACACACACACACACACACACACACAGTTAATAACATGTCAAAGAGGAAGAAACACACCAAGATAATTCTGCTAAGATTCACCTCTTTTCCTGAGCTCGGCATAGCAGTGGTTACACACTTTGGCCACCCTGTCTTTGAGGTACTTCAGTGGGTATCTGTTCCTGGAACAAGCACGGCACACCACCTGCTCGGAGAGACACAAGACAAAGATTTACAACCAGTAAAATACTCTCATAGAATGATCAAATTACATTAAAGAAATTTAAGTCTATTTAAAGCACGTCACTTGTTTAGTGAAAGACATTATAACTCTTTTATACAATCATTTATGGAGATTAAATGATGAACCTAGGATAATGGGTTTATTGGATGCATACAGTCAGTGCTCAAAGTGGTCCGGTATTCACCACATTTTGAGTGAGAACGAGGGTGCTTTAATTTATCAATACAAAATAATTAGTGCACTGTTTCTGAATCTGCTGTTTTGATTTACAGATGATGAATTTACAGGGGAAACATTTCCATATGAATTTAAGGTAATACTTCATTTTACAGGTCCGCAAATTTCATAGTAATTAGGTGATAATTAGCAAGTAACCTATTCGAAATTTCTTTGGAATTACTGCCAAATTACCCCAATATTACCTCAAAACTTATCAAAAATTACTTTATTATAAACATGAATTAATAATTATATTCCGCTATTTCCCAATAGCTGGTAATTTATTTAATACATTTCCAGGAATACAAAGTTAATTGATGCTTTATTTCCATGTCTGCTGGTAAATAGATGATAATTAGCAAACAACTTCTTTGAAATTTCTTAAAAAACTCTCTGAATTATTACATTAGCTACCAGGTTACATTTGTGTAGACAATAAGTTAGTTTTGGTTTTCCACCTCCGATGAGGAGCAGCGCACAGACGCTTCTCAAGCCCAAGGGCCCTATTTTAACCGTTATATGCTATTTTAGCATATCATTATTAAATAATGTTTATAATAAAGTAATTTTTGATCAATTTTGAGGTAAATATTGGGGTAATTTGGCAGTAATTCCAAAGAAATTTCAAATAAGTGTCTTGCTAATTATTACCTAATTACCATGAAATTTGCGGACCTATAAAATGAAGTGTTTTTATTTAATGTTTAAACAAAGGCTGTGATAAGTGTAAATAATAAAATAATTATTCAACTAGAGAAAGTTTTGTCTTTAAGCTTTTTGGTCATTATCCATAGTAATAATAATGGTCCAAAATGATGTGAAATTGCATAGTTTTAAGTGAAAACCATTCAAATTTTCTTGGACCAGGACCCACAAACCCAATACCTCCTAGTAAGCTATATTTTCATCACTATAGAAATTCAGAATGTAATAATGATTGCTGACACCGGCCGATACACACGCCAACATGTGAATAAGGGGAGTACTGGCATTTATTTTTTTCCACTTCAAGCAATGCATACAGCAGCAATTTCTCCCTTCCTTTCCTTTCTACCTCTAGTCCAGGTCAGTAATCTCCTAAAACTCCAGTACAGTGAAACAAAACTGTAGTAAAAAACTGATCACAAATAAGTCAAAGTAGTTGTTGCAGTTCTGTGTATCTGACCTTGCCGCAGGCGTTGCAGTGGTGTCGTCTCAGCGTTAGGCTGAAGTCAGAGGTGCAGTTCATGCACATCATCGCATGAGAAACTGGCACCAGTACAGGAGCAGCCTCGCCCAGCGCCATCCACAACTTCTCACGGGCCTGTGGGCACATACAATGTATTAGATGAGGTGAGAATGATGTTGGGATTTTATAAGATGATGTCACTGTATGTAAAACGTAGGACCGCTCTCTGGTCATGTCAAACCCTAAGCTAAGAATCTTGGCATTTTATTTGACGACAATTTTAAATCCGATTTTAAATGCTGTTGTTAAATCATTTTTTCAGCATCTTAGAGTTTTATGCAAGGTCAAGCACATGTTCTCTTAGAGATTTTGAGACAATAATCCATGCTTTAATTTCTTCTTGCCTGGATTATTGCAATTGTCAGACAACTATGGCATGCCTGCAGCTGATGCAAAATGCGGCTGCACGTTGTGGTTGACTAGAATATTTGACTTTTTCGCATAGAAAGCTTTGAACGGGCGAACTCCAGTGTATCTCAGTGACCTTTTACATCCCCACTGTCCTCCTAGAACACAGAGGTCATCGGATAAGCTGCTGCTTTACATCCCAGATAGTCGTTCGAGGTGTAAAGGTGGCCGTAACTTTTCTGTGGCCGGGCCCAAGTTGTGGAATTGCCTCGCTCTACATGATAGATCAGCCACCCACCATCAAATGTTTCGAATCCAGGCTGAAAACCCCATGTATTTTCTCTGGCTTTCGATGTGCGTTAGATATGTTAATATGTGTCTTGGTCATTGTGTCATTTGTCACTTTCTGCCTTTTTTCTTTTTACTGTGTAAAGCACTTTGGTCAACCACGGGTTGTTTTTATGCTGTGCTATATAAATAAACTGACTTGACTCGACTAAAACACACCAAATTACTCTAATACTCCAATTAAAGGAATATAACTGATTTTTGCTATTTTAAAATAGCTTTAACTTCATCAAACAGTATTTCTTTACTTATCTTACCTCACTGCAGGGTCCACCAAACGTACAGAGTCCTGCTGCATGGTCCGCTATGGCTCGACTCAATGTGTGGAACCAGTCCTCCCGCTCTCCAACTGAACTGAAGACAGAAACAGACAAACAATCACACCTGATACTTCTGAAAGACATAACATCTATTGAATTACAGGAGTCTAACAGGAGAAGTCTTGGGCATCTCAGTCATAAACAACATTCATTTCAAGGTTTTGACAGTCAGATGCTCACCTGGCTGAGAGTGTAATCGTGATATCAGACACCTCAATCCTAAGACAGTTCAGCACGTTGTCTAGGAGTGGTTTGCTCACCTGTGTGAGGGGCAAAAACACATCACAGTTGAGCCAAAAAAACATAAAGGAAGTTGAGCTGAGTGTTACACCGAAATCTGTAACGACAGTCGTCAGAAATGGTGACCTTATGTGTTACTAGCTGTCTGCGGTCACAGATTTCCGTAGTCACAGATTTTGGTGTAACACGGAGATTGTCAGAGATGGGAAAATTTACTGTACCTTCATCCCAGACAGAGATAGTGTGTTCTTAAGCCTGTATTTTCCATCCTGCTGAGGGTAGGTGTACAGCATTATATCGTTCATCTGATAAAGAAGAGGAATATTATGTTAGATTTTACTTGGTTATAAAAATGAGACTTCAATTCCCAGCTATTCAGGATGTAATACCCCCTAATTACCACAAGGTGGTGGTGTTATCTTGAGAGGAAATACAATTTTAGCACACACCTCTTTGTTTATTCTTTCTTTCTTGAAAGCAACTTTCTGGGCTCAAATAGATCATGTTTCCTTTCACAGCGTTCACACACGTCTGCGCAACAAAATTCCCATGTATGCACACGACAAAATAAGGCATTAAAAGTGTTTATTTGCTTGTCAGACCAAACCAAAGTATTGTGATCCCCTGAACACACTGAGAAGTCCATTGTGTTATGAGAGGCATTTCATTCCTTCCCAGACAAAAGAGGTGACATCATTGGTCACACCTAATGTGTGCTCTAAACATCCGCTGGGGCCGTAAAGGCAGCATCCAGGAATTCTCCACCCTGCTCTGGGCTCCAGGCCTCCCCCCAGCACTCCCAGCATACGCTGAGAACCAGGACTGGGTGGAACCGGCCACCTTCACCACAACAACAACAGCACAAACAGCCGCAGCTAACGGGTTCGCTGGCTTGACTGGCTGGAGACAAAACAGAGCGTGATAGCCAAAGCCCGAGCCCTGCCCGCGACCTCTGGGCTTCAGCCACCGCAGCAGTTCGTCTGCTCCACCCTGCGCCGCTCATTCACTCATAGATTCCTTCCACAGAAACCCAACCGAGTGCCAAGTTAACAGACTTCACAAACGAATTTCCCAGATGAGACACAACATGTACCTACTTGACCCCTGGGCACCTAAGACATTTAGGCCCAATTCCAATCTGGCCCCGACATCCTCCCACTCCGCGGTGGAGTGAACTCTGTTTGTAGTCACACTCACAGCTCAATGAAGCACCCTTTTTTAACGTGTAGGGTATCAATACAGCGGCCACTTCGGGACGAACTTCCCTCTCTCTGGCAAGGGAAATAAATATCAGAATAAGAAATACTTTATTGATACCTGGGGGGAAATTGAGTTACATTTTCCTCCCAATCTAGAATTGAAATTAAGGCTGTCAAAGTTAACGCAATAATAATGCGTTAACGCAAAATTGTTTTAATGCATTAACATTAACACAATCGATCTTTGGGAGGTTGTGGCAGGCTCTAGAGTGATGATACTGGCATCATATGAAACTAGAAAAACCGTAGGAATCCATTGGTACCAACCATGTCATACTACATTGTCGAGAAGGAGGCTAAATAACGTGACAAACTTGTGCTAAATTTTGGCAAGGAAAAACTGTCATGGCCATTTTCACAGTTTGTCCCTTGACCTCTGACCTCAAGATATGTGAATGAAATGGGTTAAATGCAGTACCTGTGAGGGTTTCTGGACAATATTTGTCATTGTTTTGTGTTGTTAATTGATTTCCAATAGTAAATATATACATTACATTTGCATAAAGCAGCATATTTGCCCACTCCCATGTTGATAAGAGTATTAAATACTTGACAAATCTCCCTTTAAGGTACATTTTAAACAGATAAAAAATTTGCGATTAATTTGCGATTAACCGATTGACAACCCTAATAAAATATATACTGTATATATGAATAAAAAATAGAGAAATCATAAGAAAATATAAATAAGAAATATGTATAACAGCACTGCTAATAATAATGCTGATCCATCATTAAGTGTGTAAAAATGCAAGAATAGTATAAATAAATAAGAATGTTGGTTTAAATGTTCTGTATAAATAAATTCAGTAATAATGCCGGAGTAAACCAGATTATTGCACAGCTGAATTATTGCACTAAATTATTGTACTGTTAGGTCAGTATTGCACATTTGAAGATATAATAAAGTATCTAATAAATAACTCCCCACTAATTGGTTTGGGATGGCATTTAATATGGCGGATCCTCCACGCGAACGTGCAAACGGAGTGGAAGTGGGTAGGGAGCGGGTGTACGGGCCGGATTGGAATTGGGCCTTAGTTTTTCAACATCTCATCCACTAACCCTTCACCTCATTCACCTGCCTCTTTCACTCATCCTCTCTTCCTCCATCTCCATCCTCCTTCTAATCCCTTAACCCTGCTTCTCTTTCTTCTTTGAGCCCAAGCTTGTGACATGGTTGCAGCTTCTCTCCGTCGCTGAGGTGAGTGATGGCTTCATCTTCACTGTTGTCTGGATTCTCTTTCCTTAAGAGCCCATAAATAACAGCTGACCCACTGAAACCGTCAACTTCAAGGGAGCAAATGGCTATATAACCCTAATAGCCTACAAGTATCAACCACCATCTCCTTTCAGCTATCGCTCAACTGCAATCCTGTTTATAGGGACTTGGAGAATGATAGAATAGATAAAAAAAGATATATAAATCCATATCTTCTAGGGCTGTCAATCGGTTAAAATATTTAATCGCGATTAATCGCATGATTGTCCATAGTTAATCGTGATTAATTGCAAATTAATCACACATTTTTTCTGTTCAAAATGTACATTCAAGTGAGATTTTTCAAGTATATAATACTCTTATCAACATGGGAGTGGGCAAATATGTCTGCTTTATGCAAATGTATGTATTAGGGCTGTCAAAGTTAACGCGACAATAATGTGTTAACTCAAATTCGTTTCAACGCCACTAATTTCTTTAATGCATTGACGCAACTTGCAATTTTTAGGTTGTAGCGGGCTCAGTTTACACTGGTTTACACAGTGACAGTGACACACTGACAGCTGTTGTTGCCTGTTGGGCTTGAGTTCGCCATGTTATGATTTGATCATATTTTTAATGCTAAATGCAGTACCTGTGAGGGTTTCTGGACAATATTTGTCATTGTTTTGTGTTGTTAATTGATTTCCA
>CAKAKR010033206.1:0-19310 GCA_916700685.1 Adelosebastes latens
CATTAAATTTAAATTAAATCTTCATTTTTGTTGCATCCATACTGCCAAAATTAAAATAAACAAATAGATAAAACAAATGGAAACCCCACTGGTAAACAATTGTATTGTGCTCATTCTGTGTATAACTCTGCCATATTTGTCATGAAATTCAGCTTTACATTTTCATATTCAAACTGGCAGACGGTGTGCTAAAAACAACAGTAGTTTGATAGTAGCAATAGTTTTCATGCGAAGCTAAGCTAACTGGCTGTAGCTTCATGTTTACCTTACAGATATAATAATAATAATAATAATAAATTTGATTTTATAAGTGCCTTTCAAGTCACCCAAGGACACTTTACAAATAAGACAGTCAATACATAATAGAAGATGACAGTGGAAAGAAAATGTACAAAAATAAAATAAAATAACAAAGACAATAACAATAGTAATGAAATATATTTATACAGTAGATACATTATTACATTAAAAATGAGTACATTACAAAGCACCACGAAAGGCTAATCTAAAAAGTTTAGTTTTATATATTGAAATATGAGGAGTCATCTCAAACTTCTCGTCTAACGTCTGGCAAGAAGCGTATTTTCCCAAAATATTTGACTATTCCTTTAAATGAAAATGCAAACATCTTTCACATTTGAATTGTCAGGATTTTATATTGCCCATCAGTGATGACAAAGAAGAGGCAGTTATTTGTTTCCTAACATCACTGCTTTACATGCTGTGACACTGGTTGACAGCAGAGATGGAGGTGTGTCCGTCCGTCACTGAGTCGTCACCGCGGTTTGGAAGCAGACCTCTGTGGTGGATTAAGGCTGGGAACTGGCGTCCTATAGTCCTCGGACCTGGGCCCGCTCCAGCATGAGCCTTCCACGTAATACGCTCGCTGGCGACGGCGTGTTTGAGAAGCATGCATCTGAGAGTGCATGTGTGCGAGCAGATTCTGCACATTCTCTCCTGTTTGTGAGTACGGGCGTGTTCACTTTATAAGAGCGAGCTGAGCAACCCAGTTACACACACAGTTATCACACAAAGCTCCTCTCATGGTTCACCGGGCTTCATCTCGCTCATCGTGCTAGGACGCCGCAGATAACTATAGCTCGTACTTAAATGTGCTTCTGTGAACACACACACACACACACACACACACACACACACAGCACATGGCACAATGCAAGCATACACCCTCAAATATGCACTCGAGAGGCATGAATGCAAAGACAGGAGGACAATGCGGAGTAATGGATACATGAAATCCTCTCCATGTAAACACTCGCGCTGTTTCCTCACTCCTCAAGTGTGTGTGAAGAGGTTTGCTTGCAACATGGCTTGTGGTTGGCCGGGTGCGTGCAACTTATTCAATCACAGGCTAAATGCAGCTCATTGTGTTGAGGTGGATGAAACTGAGTAGTTCCTAATATTTGTATTTATTCATTTGTTTATTTACATATTTTTGCTATGGGGTTTTGTACTTGGGGTGTTAAGTAAATATCTTGTTGTGCACCATTCATACTTCTCTGCCCCTGCTGGTTGTAAGTTAGTGTTACAACTGTGTTACCCTGTGTGTGTGTGTGTGCGTGTGCGCATAAATGTGTGTGTGTGTTTGTGCCTGCCTCCATGTCTGGCCTGGAGTCAGCTGTTAAGGGAAGCAGCACTGGATGAGCGTTGCCTGATGCTGACCCAGAAACGACTGTAGACGTAACCAACAGTGACTGCTGCCCCATTAGCCCACAACCCTGAAACACACACACAGCTTTGAATGCGTGTGTGTGTGTACTTGTATGTAGGCCTGCAACTAACAATTATTTTCATTGTTGAGTATTTTCTCTATTAATCGATTAGATGTTTGGTCTATAAAATGAAAGAAAATGGTGAAAAATGGCGATCGGTGTTTCCCAAAGCCCAAGATGACGTCCTCAAATGTCTTGTTTTGTCCAGAACTCAAAGATATTCAGTTTACTGTCATAGAGGAGTAAAGAAACCAGAAAATATTCACATTTAAGAAGCTGGAATCAGAGAATTGTGACTTTTTTTCTTAAAAAAATTACTCAAACCGATTAATCGATTATCAAAATAGTTGGCGATTAATTTAATAGTTGACAACTAATCGATTAATCGTTGCAGCTCTGCTCTGCGTGTTTTCTTTTTTTGATAGATTATTCTCTGTGTGAAAACCTGGTATGTAAATCTGCTGCTGATTGTTGGGTGAGCAAAGTTTCCTCTGATTACGTGTGTTTGCGTTTTGTCCTGTCAGACATGATGAATCGATGCACCTTTAAGTGTTTTCTTCCCTCTACCTCTATTTACGTTTGCTTCTTGTGTTTGTGTGTGTGTTCCCATCCTCTTTCTAAAATTAGACCACTGAGCAGATGTGGTGTGTTTGAGCGTCCCTTTTGTATGCATGTGTTGCCAAATGTATTCATGCGCATTAGCACGGCTGCATGTCTGTAGCCGTGCGTTCACACAACATCTTGAGCGCGTCTTGAGTCAGCAGTGTAACGGGGTGATGGGGGGCAGGAAAGTGGGTCAGTCGTGCCCTCTCCAGGCGTGAGGGAGACGGACGGATGGATGGATGGATTGAAGAAGATGACAGCAGCTCAAGGGGTATGGATGAGGGAAGGAAATAAGTGTTTTAAGGACGGAATGGGGGGTTAAGTGAGGAGTTACATAAGAAGGGAAGAGGAAAAGGAAAAGGATGGGAGAGAGAAAAAAGAGAAGCAGAGTGCAGACCTTGGGATGAAAATGGTGGAAAATACTGGAATATAAAGTAGTCAACTCAAGGCTGAGATCAGTGGTGATAACGCACAGAAAGCAGGAAAAAACACATTTTCAGCCAGACATGAATTTTCATAATGTAACCTTGAGGTGAATTGATTAGTCGAGAAAAACAATGTTAGATGTTCCCCATTACGTAAACTTATAATAAGATTATTTAGTATATTAAACTATTTTGTAGGTGTTTTTATGTAGCAGTTTCAAAACAATAATAATGATTAGTCAGTTAGAGCTGCAACAATTAATCAGTTAGTTATCAACTATTAAATTAATCGCCAACTATTTTGATAATCGATTAATTGGTTTGAGTCATTCAAAAATTCTCTGATTCCAGCTCCTTAAATGTGAATATTTTCTGGTTTCTTTACTCTGAATATATTTAAACTGAATATCTTTGAGTTGTGGACAAAACAAGACATTTGAGGACGTCATCTTGGGCTTTGGGAAACACTGATCGACATTTTCCACCATTTTCTGACATTTTATAGACCAAACAACTAATCGATTAATCGAGAAAAAAATTGACAGATTAATCGACAATGAAAATAATCAGCTTTATTATAAAGGAACACACTTACACACACCTACAACTACAGGTTTCACACACCGGCATCAGTAAATTCTCCCAGTAATCAGCATACACACACACATTCAGAGAGTGTACACGCTGTCCCTCACACTTAATGATCCTGAGTGACATGTGCCCCCTGGTGGCAGAGTTAATTAGCTTGCCCTGTTTAATCATAGAGAATAACTGACTCTTCCCCAGGTGGCCAATTAGAAGCCAGGAAATATGTGATAAAGACAAGAGTCCCAACAGCTGGTTAAACAGTTGTAGCCAGACAGGAGGAACGTGCCTCGCTCCGGGTCTGTCTCCAGTATGAATACACTCCCACGTCTCTTTCAGTCATTCTTTATTACAGACTATTTTCCTGTCTTTTCCCCTTTTGTTTGGTCTCTATTCATACACCCCCCCCTTTGCTTTTAACATGTAGCCTTCATCTCCTCTGGCTTTAATTTCCCCATCTCCCCTCCTCTTGTTTATGTTCTTCCTCCCTCTCCCTCCCTCCTTCCCCGGCTGTGACCAGTGGTTGGTCTGTCAGTACAGTGTTCACCCACTGTGGGCCCGGGGTGACTTAGCACACCGCCTCTGATTACACCCCAGCAGTCGCCCATTTATCTTCAAGTGAAATGGAATAGGGGTGGAGAGAGGCCAGCAGATATTATGATAATACATCTCACCGCTGTAAAGGCCTAATAAATGTGGACGTTTTCAGCTTAGTCATACGTTTATATAGCCATTCATTTGTCGCCGTGGTAGTAATTTGCTGATGGTCTTTCCTTCATTTTTATGCTAGTGTGACATCTTTTCTCTGGATTGCTTTACTTTAGATAGTTTTTTTTTTTACAGTGATATATTTCCTTGAGTGTCTTTACTCTCTGTGGACTCTCTCCTGTAATGACAGAATGTATTTTTAAAATTAGGACGTGACATTTAGGTTGATACATCGTGTTAGGTTTAAGGTGGACTTCACCAACTTTACACATGAAGGTCAGTTTACTTGTTACAATGAATATTAATAAATATTAATAGTGTCTTCTGCGGCTCTTGAGGAGCTTTCTAAAACCTGAGTTTGAGAGAAGTGGGCATTTACTAGGCTTGGAGGGGTCAATTGAAAGCCATTGAGTTGCATTATGGGAAATGTAGGATCCAGCATTTTTGGAGCCTGACCCATATTATTTTATAATAAATAAATAAATAAATAATAATAATAATAATAAATGAATAATTAGGTAGACAAGAAAAATAAAAACAATAATATTTCAAAAACAATTAAACGTACATATAATAATATTAATAATTAAATAAATAATAATTACATGAAAAACCCGTCCCTATTCCCTTTCCCCGTAATAAAAATAAATAAAATAAAATAAAAATGATGTATGTGGAATTATGTATACATAGATTGATAGTTTGGTTTTAACATTTAAAAAAAAGTCTCTCGCAAGTCCTCCAACTTTATACAAGATAATTCGGTGGAATAGCCCTTTAAGACAAGTAACGTATGTTGGCGTAAATTTCATAAGTGAGTATATAATATGTTAGATACCTTTCATTTGTCTGTGTGTTTGTTTGCTGTTTTATATAATTGTATGATATATTTTGCAGACATGGCTGACCATATTTGACGATATATATATATAAATATATATTGAAATTACAGTGGGTGCTAAAATTGGAGGTCAAAATAAGACATTTGTGACTGATTATTTATCACATGTCAAGGAAGACAGCATGTCCTCTTTGTTGCTTTCTTAACTCATCGTACATGGTATTTAAATTATTACAGTACTTAAATCATTAAATCAAGCAGAGAATTCCTCTATTTTCTAAATGGATTTGATGCTTTAATCAGATTCATGGAGGAACGCTGCCCTGCTGCTTTTATTTACGACTTCTAATGACTGGCTTTTCTTTTTGCTGACCCGTGCCTCTTTGGTTGTGTTTGAACATGAAAAGCACTTTGCTAAATGACAGTTGAAGATTGTGAAGGTTTAATCTTTCGGTGTCCCAGGATCCCCTCAACAGTGTCTTCAGATGTCTTCCCTGTACACACACACACTGTGGCCTTCGCTGTCACATTTCTCACTGACTGTAAACATATTTGTTTTTGGTCATATCAACCTTCTCTCATTCCCACAACATTCTTTGTTTTTAATTTCATAGTTTTACCTTTCCTGTCTAATTTTTAGGGCTGCACAATTAATCAAAATTGTATTGAAATTGCAATAAAGCCTACTGCAATTTTCAAATCGTAGGAGGAGGAGGCGGAAATCACAATATTTGTTAAAGGTGAAATATGCGTCAAAATGTCACATTAAATAAAATATTGTGCTGCAGAGATGTCCTGGCCTACACATCGTATTCTACAGACTTAAGAAAACATCTTTGTTTGGTACAGATCCCCGCAAAAATCACACCATACTCATTCTAATGTGTTTTCAATGAAAATGAGAATAGTGATGTAAAAATGATCATACACTTTAATATCGCAAATCATATCGCAAGTGCAATATCAGTCAAAATAATCGCAATTTGATATTTTTTTCAATATCGTCCAGCCCTACTTTCTTTATTCTCTCATACGAATGTTCACAGTCTTTGTGTAAAAGTGCTAATCTGCCCTTTTACCCTGAGGGACCTGTTTTAAATCTGGGAGCCAATCAGCTGGCCTGTCACAGGAGACTAATACTCCCATTGGTCTTGAAATGGCGCCTGTCAATGAGGAGTGGCCATGATGGAGAGGTAATTACCTCCAAAATACTCGTGTCTCACTGGCTTTATGCATCAGTCAGTCAATAATCACATCATAAGCTGGACAAATCTCAGCTCTAGAGAAGAATTAGGAGACCTGTGATGTAGTGGTCGTGTTGGTTCACTTTGTTTTTTCATGTTTTGTGAAGATGTTGAAGCTGGATGTTCTAAATATTAGTGTTGACACTCATTTGCTGAAATACTTGTTGACAGTAAATGCAAAACCATCCCGAGTGTCAGCGGATGATGGATCCTCTCATTCACAAGCCTCTCTGGAAGCAGCTTCAATTATAGAGGCTCATACTGTATGGAGGTATCATCACAAGAATATTAATAACTCAGAACTTGTATAGTATTCTGTTCAGCACCCACAAATCATAAAGCAGGCGCTGTATTATTCTTTACAGTGTCGGAGTCCTTGGCTGGCAGATGCTGATGTTTGCCAAATTAGATAGCCGCACACAAAGAGATACATGTGAAGCATCAAATCTACCGCGCAAACACACATGTACAGTACAGACCCATAAAAAAGTCCAATGTATGCGCTCCTCTCAATCCTCTACTGTCGTCAGCTTTACAGCAGGGAAATTGACACCTCTACTGCAGCCCTTTTTTGCTGCTCTACGTGCTGAAATGAATCCTCCGAGGATTTCTTTTCCCGGTGTGGAGGACTACGATCAATGAAAGCAATCTGGAACATAGTAAACAGGCGAGCAGCTCCAGGACACACAACCTTATAGACAGGGATTGACAGCGCGGCAGAGATTTAACCCAGACCATCTTGGATGTGGTGTTTTTCTATCTCGACTCAACAAGGAGCAGATGTCAAATGATAAGAAATTAGTTTTTGTTGTTCTACAGCTGTACTGACAAGAATCTACCAGGTTCTGTGCCATAGTGATTGCCATTGGTCTTGTGCCTCTAATTCGTGGCTCACACATACAGTACCAGCAGCTCAGGGAATTTAAAGAAACAACAGACATTGAATTCTTCCTATATTTCTTCTCTCTTTGGGTGGATAATGATTCCTGAAGCAATTTCTGTAGCAATCTCACAAAAAAAAAGCTCCAATTCAGGTCCTGTTTATGATATGATCGGGAGTGGGGATGGTTCATACTGTAATAGGGCTTTTTAGGAGTTTTTATTTGCTGTATTGGGGCAATAGCAGCAAATAATGGTCCCCAGAGATTTCCCTCTGAGGAAATGGACTGTTTTGGTTCATGCCGTTAAAGAAGCCATATCCAGATACATTATTTCAGTGCCTGAGTGCATTTCCTCCTCAATTTAGAGCTTCATCACCACCTCATACACGCATTTATGGGAAGGCTGCTTGTTCTTGTCACAAGGGGCTAGGAGAAAATCATTCACATGTGCATTTGCGAGAATGTGTGTATGAGTGTGGTAGGGCTGCAACTAATGACTATTTTCATTGTCCAATAATATCTAGATTATATTCTTGATTATTCGATTAGTTGTTTGGTCTATAAAATGCCAGAAAATGTTGAAAAAATGTCGATCAGTGTTTCCCAAAGCCCAAGATGACGTCCTCAAATGTCTTGTTTTGTCCACAACCTCAAAAATATTCAGTTTACTGTCATAGAGGAGTAAAGATACCAGAGAATATTCACATTTAAGAAGCTGGAATCAGATAATTGTGACTTATTTTTCTTAAAAAATTACTCAAACAAATTAAGCGATTTATCAAAATAGTTGGCAATTAATTTAATTGTTGACAACTAATTGATTAATCGTTGTAGCTGTAGAGTGTGGAAGTATCTATATTACTGATATAAATGATACTACATGACAGTGTTGGTGTATGTGAGACCTCTATAAATCCTCCCTCACATGCTGCAGCGTAGAGAAACCATCACATAAGCCAGGATGCTGGAGAAACCATCAATACAAACCCAAATCTCAGTACAGAAGTGGTGATATCCAGACCTATTTTTAAGCTTCAACTTAATACGACCCACCTATAGGTAGTGCTTGTTATTGTTGCTTCTAAATATGGTGCATCACGTTACACTGAGGAGCACATTCATACTGGAAACTCTCATACATGTGTGACTCTTACCAGTGTTGCTCATCGTTAGGGGAGAGCTCTGCTTTGTTTTTGTAATATCGTGTTCCTCCAGGTGGGGGCAGCAGACTATGACTGTGATGTGAACATCTCCACCTTCCCCACACAGCCTGTACTCATCTGGCAGCTGTTGCCATGGATACAGAGCCCAGCCATTGCTGTGTGATGCAAGCCACATCTAATAGAGGAGCATAGGGGGTAGTGTTGAGCTCAGAGACGGGGATTTTCACACAGACATACCTGTCTGCTCTGTGAATATGAAAGATTGGTCTCCACATCTCTGCAGTATGGTTGTATTTAGAGAGCTACAGTGCTGTTTTGTCAACCAGCTTGAAATGAAAAGTATATCTGCCATCTTATTTTCTCTAGATTCATTTTCATCTGGCTGCAGTGTGTCAGTCATCATACATAAACTTTGCTGCTATGGTGGTTTAGTCAGCAGTCATCACCTGGACCTGCATTTATCAAGCTGGATAGAGAATATGATCCTTAATCACCGGTTAAGGGTCAGATTGAGCTCTCTACGCGCCCCTAATCATTATGACATATGGTTAAGCTCTGATCGGTGGTGATGGAAATGTTAACTGCAGATAGCCGCTGCTGGTTGAATCAATTAAATGGTGATTAGCCCTGATTATCTGATTAACTAGAGCCATCATGGATGGACTGCTCACTTAAGAGTTGATTACTTAAGACATGACTGTGGACAGCCTGTGTATGTCTCGTAGCTAAATTTAACTCGTAGTAGGTCAGGTTTGAATGGCACAAATCCGTTTGACTTTAAAGCCCACTTCTTTACTATGTCCCACTTTGGAGAACCTAAATTTAGCAATAAACAGCCCACTGAAAGAAGACTTTATTCTAATCATAGCCTCTGCCTGGCAACATGTCCCTTGATGTTAAAAAGATAATTGAAGAGAGGAAGGACAAAAAAAAAAAATACTTGTTTGTTACCTTGTATGCCAGACTGTTTGTGTATTCTACATCGATACAACACCCAGTGCCCAGCCAAACAGGGTGGCGCTGCCAAATCTGACTTGGCTAAGTGTAAAACAGGCTGGCACCGTGGCATATGACTGTGTTTTCTGCTTTGTCACTTAGACTGGTGCTTCGTGTTAAGAGGGTGACTGTGTCTACCATTGCCCAGTGTGCTGATTGAAGTTAGAACATTTCTTAGATGCCTCTGAGTCTGCATGAAGATCTTTTCAAAAAGGGTTATTTATTTCAGCGCATGCCATGCATTGTAATTATTACCAATAGTACCTGTAATTAGAATCTAGTACACACGACAGTCCCCACCTACAACCCTAAATGTAGAAGCTAGTTTTTTTTCTCAAATATAGCTAAACAACACTAATGGTACGTGTCCACGTGGGTGTTTTTTGACGTGAGCGATCGCCTCGCTTCCCGGAATTGGACGCTTAATGGACTGTCGCTAGGCACAAGGCACCTGATTGGACAAATGCTTTCACTCGGGGGCTGCTGCTTCCAGCTTTTAAACCGGAACCAACATGGCGTCTCGTTTGGATCTTTTCCTTTACATTACGAAAATAGTTCACGGAAATGTGTTTCTTAAACATTTTAGGCGAAAAAGAAGAGAACTGAATTTCTTCTCATTTTAGATCAACAACGGTTAGTTTAAAAGTTTTTCGGGAGTTTCCAGAGACGGCAAGTTGCGCCAGATGCCCCTAATTTGCATAAAGTAGCCTAGACCTGAACTTTATGAAAAGAAGGAGCGGGCAACGTGACACGTACCATAAGAGTCTACAGCTGCGCTAGCGGCTCTGTGATGCTTTACTTAGTCACACTTATGCTTTGAGCTAAATGCTAATGTCAGCATGCTAAATTGCTCACAATGACAATGCTAACATGCTGATGTTTAGCAGATATAATGTTTACCATCTTCACCTCTTAGTTTCACGTGTTAGCATGCAAACATTTGCTACCACTTGACAAAAAATACAGCTGATGGAATGCCATTAGTGCATCCTGCAGGTTTTGTATTGGACAATTCAAATTGTGACCCGATGATGGTGCTAAATGAAAAGTTAAGGGATCACCTATTTTTTTATGATTTATCTTGAGGAGAACATGAATGTCCATCCAATAGTTGTGGAGACTTTTCACTCAAAACCACAAATGTCAAGTGCGTGGTTTACATTTGTGGTCCCCCTCATGCTTGAGGAAAAGTCCGATCAGAAACTCAGGGGAAGGTCAGATGATCACCAAAGTCAGTAGTGTATATCCTCTGGGGATCATGAATGTCTACAAACGGCTGCGTCAATCCATCTAGTAGATGTTGAGATATTTCACTGGATAAGTGAAAACTTTTACCTGCTGGTGGTGCTAGAGAGAAAGTTATGGGATCATTAAATTCCCCGGGATTCATCCTCTGGGGACCATGAATGTCATGACATTTCATGACAATCTATCCAGTAGTTGTTGAGATCCATGGTGGCTCCAGAGGGGATCACCAAAGTTAATGGTTTTCATCCTCTGGGGATCAAATTTCATGGCAATCCATCCAATAGTTGTTGAAATATTTCAGTCTGGTGAACAGACGGATGGACTGGCTCTTTGAGCCACGGCGTTAGCGTGACTAAAAATTGGAAATAACACTCTCTAGATTGAATTGACATCTCTGCCCTGCGTGCACAAAAAAGTAATTATGATTGTAAATGCTGGAACAATATTTTGCATGTAAGTTATAAACAATAATTTCAGGAAAAGGCAGATCCTTTTTCTCATGTGAATGTTACTCTGGAATTCCATATGTATACATATAGCATGCAAAACCTCCATTACTTGGCGTCTTCCAGTGAAAGTAATGAAGTGTAAGTAAATTTGGATTTTGGCCTGAGCCCAGTTCTTGAATCGACAACCTCAGCTACTTTTCTACAGTACACACAAGTAAGATTAATTTCGGGAACGGCAGTCGGGTCATACAAAGACATCTAAGTAGCATTAATGTAGCTGTCGGTTTTGTTACTGGGGTTCCCCAACTATGTAATGACACCACTAGTCTGGAGCGTGAAGGGCCCATAGTACAACTCCGTGACTCCTGCCATTTCCAAATCAGCAGAAATCGGACAAAAAACCTTTCCTTCCCCACTACGAGCGGGAGTATCGAGTTTCAGTGAAGTTTGGTTTTTCCATGCTGCGAATACAGATGTCAACTGCTAGCGGAGGGTCTGGCTGGTGCCATGTCTGGCTCTGCATGTCTGAGCAGGGCCTCCTTGGCTGGCTGATCAGAGCTGAAGGGTGCAGGGGTGGGCTCAATGGGAGATGCCTGGAAAGTAGGGGAGCTTTTCGCATTTCAGCTGTGTCTAAAACTCTTTTGATGTGTAGCGTGGCTTATACTGATGTTCTCTTTCTGTGTGACACCCTCTCCCTCCCTTGCATAAAGCCCTTCTCCCCCGCTTCCCTTCTGCCACGGATTGCATGTCTCCGTCTCAAAATCTTGCTTGTTTTAGGGGGCTCATGGAAAATCTATAACAGGTGGGCTGTGTTTGAAGGATATGTCTTTTCTAATTATCTGTTTGCAGAGGGATTTGGGTGGGCGGCCGCTGAGCCAAATGTTCTCCCAACCCAGCCTCGCTGCCTGCGTACCTGCTATTTGTTGCCTATAAGTCGAATTGAATTCAGATAATCAACAAATTAACCCATTTGTGTCCAAACACTATATTTATTATAAAGAAAAATGCCACAACATTTGTTCTGATTGGTCAAAAGTCTTTAAACTTGGCATACTTTGGCAAGTATCAGTACAACTTTGACATTTTAAGATTTTACACTGCATACGTGTACATATCTTTGATATTCAATTTGTAATGAGTTCATAGATTCTAAATACTTGATTGTGCTGCTTGCCATTTTCTTATCATACTATATCTATTACCATTTACCCAAATACTAGATATAGAATGACAGGAAAAACTCACTTTTCAGCCAAAAAGTTTGACTGATTTCGAAAATGTCTTCACATTTGTGCTGAGGCAGGCCCAGAGAACACCTCCACCAAAGGAAATTAAAGATTTCAGTTGTGGGCACAAATTTGTTAAACAATGCGCTACACACATTGACATGGTCAGGCACCTGGAGGTGGTCATCGGTTTTGTGTCAAAATATGGTATTTGAATAATGTTGATACCAAAATAAAGGGAGTAAATGAGGCCATGATGAAGCACCAGAATCTAAATGACTCAATCAATCTCAGCTATAAAACGATGTTTAAGGTGTTTAAACATCTCGGGTCTATATTGTTTTTAAGGTTGGTCCACATCCAAGTCTTGGCTCAGTTCAGTGTCCTTCGTTTGCCATCAGGGCCACCATGGTTTGTCATATACACAGTACCAAAACCGAGCGAGGCACCATAGTAGCAGTTAATGGGCTTATGGTGTTAACATACTCCGCATTGTTGTGAAGGAGATGACTAGCTTCCTTAAAGGCTTAAACGGAGGTGAGCGGTGACCTTCTTGACCTTCTCGCACATAAGATGAGTGACAGATTTCTGGTGAAGCATCCACAGGATATTGATCTCTAAGATAACACATTCGACTGTATTGGCACTACAGTTGGACCAACCTAGACCCAATTTAGAGCCAACCAAAAGACTGAAATCCACACATTGCGGGTGAACTTAAGGAGAGTGGTTTTAAAGTAGTCTGCTGTTATTTTAAGTAGTGGACAGGAAAGAAAGGAAATGTGGTGGAAAGATATTTGACCTCAGACAAGAAACGACATATTATGTCGGGTAGGCTGCTGCAAAATGAGTTTTGAGTTGACTCCCAGACCTCATGCATACTTTGGTCTCAGCCAACACCTCAACACAGGCCAATGAAAAGCTAGTGGTCAGTTATCTTCCACTCCTTGTGAGGGCATTGAGGACATTGTTCAAGGTAGTGTGTGCATTTAAAAAAGAGGGGGCAAGAAATCAGAATATGAGGTACTTAAATTGTCCGTTATGGGTGACCTAAAAACAGAATCGTTTAAATAATCCACAATCTGCCACACTGGCCCAACAGCTTCCTACTATGTCTAAATCAATCATCCTTTTAATGTCAGGCGTTGGTCCCAACTTGGTCCATGTCAGTACATAGACATCGGTTGCGATTTTTTTCAGACACTCCTACTATTGAATACAAAACATCCACACCAGGTGCTGATCAGTCGACATCCTGATATTCCATGTCAGCACTTCATGACTGCAAAGTAGCCAAAAACAGCGGGAGGAGAGATAGCGCTATCTACTGAATCGACACGTTCCCTAAGTGATTACCGTCCCCTCATTCATCAATGCTGCAGGTCCTTCAGGGCCCCGCCATTCACACTGTTCTCCCTTTGAAGGATTTATGCTCATTTTCATAAAAACAACGTTGTTTTCATCAAGATAAGCATACACAAAGAGCGAGCAGGTGGAGGGCAGAATCTCCAGAACTGGATTAAATCTTATGCAATAGCTCCTTGAGGTGCTGTTGCTTGCATGGCAGTGATCAAGCAACCACACAGGAGGCCTGAGTTAGCTTTCTCAAACACTGCTCACATTGTCCACTGTCCAAAATGAACTTTTTTTTTTAATTAATCTTGTTTTCTTTTTCTGAGTTATGACTGCTGAGAACTTCTTTACCAACCAAAATAATGTAATAACTTTTATATAAAGCACATAGC
This sequence comes from Adelosebastes latens, assembly GCA_916700685.1. Taxonomy (NCBI): domain Eukaryota; kingdom Metazoa; phylum Chordata; class Actinopteri; order Perciformes; family Sebastidae; genus Adelosebastes; species Adelosebastes latens. The sequence goes on from CAKAKR010033206.1 coordinate 13,845, forward strand.
CAGTCAGTCAATTACGATGCCAGTACCAATACCAATACCCTTAAAGTGATACGATACCAATAGAGTACTTCACTCGATACCCATCATGTGAATGAAAGCTGTGTGTGTGTCCCACTGGCTCGCTAATCGCCGCCGCATTGCACAGAGTTCATACAGCGGTTACCGGTGATAACGCCAACCCCTGACCCACGGTTACGGGACCGCGTTGTCGCAGAACCATAACGGACACCCTCCGGTCCCCCCCCGCCCCTTGTTAAATGTTAGCTCTGTCAGCACTTGTTGCTGTTGTTAGCGCTGTAAGCACCGTTAACACCGTTACCTGCTAGTCGCCGGCTCAGATATCTCCGTGTTCAGAGCCGTGTGCAGGCAGGCAATTCCGGCTGTGCAGCTGCTGCAGTAGTGGGCCAATCACATGTCGCAATAAATCGAAGAACGCTCGCGGTGATTGGCTGCAAGCAAAACAGTCATCTTTTTCTAGATCTGGGCACAAAAATGATCGATTGCAGGTATCGTTTGACTGGAGACCTTTTGATACTACTTGGTACTGGGTTGTTTGGGTTGATACCTTAAAGGTATTAAGTACTGATACCCAGCCATAGTCACAGCTCAAAATAACCAGTCTTATCATCTAACTTTGCTTTTTTTTTTTTTTTTTACAAACATTTCACAAGATTATAATTGGCTCAAGGGTCAGACTAAATCAAATAGCTGGCCACTTTAAGCCCATGTATTATTTGCCATAATACTACTTGCCCATAAGCAAGTTTGATTAACCAAAAGTATAACAACCTCCAAATGAATGGTGTTTTTAAGAGATCTTTATAAAAGATTGCAATTTAGACTGGAAATGTATACAGACATCAAACTGATCTTGACACATATGAGGGTATAAAAGGACTGTGTACCTGTTGTTGCCGATGCCTTAATGCTTCTCAGTAGTGCTTTCATCTCTTCCTATTTGGCCCCTTTAGTAGATTTTTTTGAGTTTTCATGCAGATTTCCAAACACAAAAATCAGACAGGGTCACACAACCAGTTGGGGGTCTGCTAGCGAGGAATGCCCATTGCCTTCCAGTAATTTGTGTGTACCAGAGCACTTCAGGGTGTGCATTAGGTTCTCTGTTGGCTTGTGACCTGTTGTGAGGATTACACCACAGCGATATGTCTGGATGGGTCAGGGCCAGGAGGGGAGGTTCCTCCCAAGAGGGGCTTAGACGGTGCAGCGAAGACTCAACCTTTCCTCTCCCACTATTTACCAAACAGCCACATCTCCTGTTAGTTGTGAGACTAATTCTGGTTCATCAAATATGTCACTCGTTACTTCAGTGAAATATATTTGTAGATATGGGTCTGGATTCACTTCCTTCAGTGAATCTTCACAAGAAATTTTAGAAAAGTCTAATCTCTTCCAATTTTTCCTTGTATCAACAACAACAATAAATAAATAATAAAATACAGTAAAAGATACATTTATCTGGAAATGCTCATCTTAAAGAAAAATGTATTTGTGAGCTTTCCCATCCCATGCATCTGTATTTTTTAATAAAGAAACAAAGATTAGGGCTGCTCTATTATGGCCAAAATAATAATCATGATTATTTTGATCAATATTGAGATTATTTATTTATCATGCTTATTCATTCATTTTTTGCTAAAATATTTCTATTGCATTTTCATATTTAAATAAACAGAGCACTGCTGTCACTTCCATGTTGAGCTACATTTCTGCTAATGTATAAATTAGGGCTGCACAATGTTGGAAAAAACTGACATTGCAATGTTTTTTTCTGCGATATTTATTGTGAAAAAATACCAGCATATTCACCCTAAATATTGTAGGCTACATTTTAAAGTTAAATGCATCAACCTCTCAAAGTGTTGAGAGCAAAATTAAGAGGCTAGATCTAAGAACTTTGTGCTCTTGTAAACAATATAATCACAGGGAGCGCTCATCAAAACGAGTAATTTACAGTACATTACTAATATATAATATACAGTACATTACTTAGATATAATATACAGTACATTACTCTTCTTCTCTGGACTGCAGCCGCAACATTTAGATATCCCATTGATTTGACATGCAGCGGTGTTTTTTAAACGTCAATATCACAGCCGATCATGTTCATTTAATTGTCGGAAGCCAAAATCGTGATCGCGATTCATTTTCCATTAATTGTGCAGCCCTGAGTTAAATACTTGTCTTAGAGAATTGACATTTTAAGACAATGCTATTTGTCAAAAGCATAGCAGTAAATGTTTTCTCCCAAAGACATGTGTAAAGACGGGTTTCCACCAGGGTTGAATATTGACATTTTAATTGCAGTGTGAAGCCTGACAGCTTCTAAACCAGGCATTGACAGTCTGATAAGTAGCAATATGACCATAATTACATTTTTTGCATCCTTCCCACTCTCGTTACTTATGTTGACATTAAAATAAAAAGCAGTCATATCATGTCTGTGGGACGTGCATGTTGTGATTTAATTGTATTTTTTCATTGTATGAACCTACAATCATTCTGCCAGCCAGTGCAGAATGCTCTTCTGTACTATGCTAACAATCTCAATCATCTTATTAAACGCACACATACAGACACACACACACATACACACAGTTTCCATGGAAACAGGATCCAGGGCCTTTTATGACTGGTTGTTTGCCCAAGACAACTAAAAATGGTCTCAGCAGCCATGCAAAGATGGGAGATAAATCATTTGGATAATAAATAATGGGCGATGTACTAATATATAAAGCGTGATAAGATGTTTGTTGTTGCCTTAAGCAGTATTGTTATTGAATTTAGATCACGGCATTTCCATATTCATCAGGTAAATTCTCTCATTCCTCTATTTATGCGACATCATATATCTCCTCTCTTTTTTCTGTTATGTTGTCATACTCTTTTGCATAGCACTGCCTGTAATGTTAACACTCACACGGACACACATCCAGAACAAAACGCACACACAAGCGGTCACTTTCCAGCCGCGTTGCCCTTCAGTAGCCTAATGTGTGTCTGAGGTCCAGATGGCGTAGCGGTAGGAGGGCTGGTTCACAGTGCTAGCCGTAGCGCTAGCAGTCTTAGGTTTTGGCTGGTTGGAGAGGGAGAGTCTGCAGCCAGCTACCCCTCTGAGTGACAATGGCAAGTGTACAATTCACGGCTATGCGCTCAGCATCGAGCTTTGCCATGTTTGCAGGATAAACTTGTGCATTTCTTTTTGCGGGAGCCAAACTATGTGGCCGTTTGACACTCCACTGTGAATATCAACAGCGCCATTTTGACTCTTGTGATGCTCTCATGTCGGCTAGCTTTATTTATTTTTTTGAGTTGTTTTGATGCAGTTACCACATGCTTCCCTGTTTGTGTCCGCAAATGACAGGAAGTAAGCTGAACAAGGACCTGAAGCATTACCTGAGCCAGCGCTTCCAGAAATCCTCGCCTGACCACGAACTGCAGCAGACCATCCGAGACAACCTCTACCGCCACGCCGTGCCTTGTGAGTCCATTTACACTTCACTCTGTCATTTATCCTTTTTCTCATGTTTTTCATCTGCTGCTCTACTGTCTTCTCCATTTCCTGGCTTTTATGTGAGCTGTTTTGCAGTTCCTGATGACATTTTGGCTTCACATACAATCTTTACTAGGGATGTCACGATACCAGAAATTTAGTAGTTGATACCAACACCAACAAAATTCCATGATTCTCGTTTCAAATTCAATACCATAGGAAAAAACAAAAGAATAAATCCCATTTACATCAACATTCACTACTTTATTACCGTTTGCATACTGTTTTTGCAAATTTATTATTAATCCCTAATGATCCACTTCAAATTTCTTGCCAAAAACTACATTTTACAAGATTACATTTGAACACATCATGATAACGTTATAATTTAACTTTGCCCAATATTAATTTTTACTGAATAGAGCTTGAACGCAGCATAATGCAACCTCCGTACATCAGCTGTTGGCTCCATTATTTAGCCAAGTAGGACTGCACTCGAAGAACGTATATTGCCAAGAAGTGAAAGTCAATTGTTCGTTCCACTGCAACGTCAGCGCTCAGGAGCAAAGCTACACTTCCGCCATTTTGGATTGAAAGCGACTACTGGACGCCAGTAAAACGTCCGCCTAAAAAGTGTCGTACAAAAGTAAAACAAAATGATTTATATTCTATTCAGTCCAAAATAGCGGCAGCGACTTGTCAATAAAACACAAGAGTTTTGTCTCTGCTTCTGTACTCTTTGCTGTGCTGCCCACCGGCTGCTAACAGCTAACTTTAACTAGCTCTCCTCCTGCTGATTTCAACACGGATTTGCTGTAGTGTAGTGCACAGTGTAGCATGACCAGGGACGCAATTAGTCTCAAGCCTTGACGTTTTTCTACGGTATCTGCGGTACTGTTGAAAAACAAGTGCCGTCACGTTTTCAGAAATTTTGGCATCAACTTGGTACCGAAGTATCTGTTCTTGTGAGGTCCCTAGTCATCACACACTTTGTTCTCACAAAGAACATCCTTTTGGCTCCAAAGATTGTCATTCATGTTTTGAACTTCCTCATGAAAAAACTCTTGTGGTGAGGTCAGCGTGGGCCACTGTCTCAGCTCTGGGCATGTTCAGTTGTGAGTATAGCTGCCTCACACAGACACTTTGGATGGTTATCTAATTAAGCCTGATTATTTCAGTGTAATCCGTGGTTCCACTTGCCTTTTGACCAGTATTGTCCGTGCAGTTAGCCAGGCTGATTACTCGATACCCTCCTTGGAACTAACCTCATGTTGATCGTTTTTATCACACATCGCCCCTCTTCATCCCAAGCTGATAACAAGCAGTGAGCTGATACAAAGTCAGCCACCCTCCATCCATTCAGTTGGCACGGTGTTTGCTTTTCTAATATATTGTCTGATCAGTTAGAGGAAAAGTCTAGTGAGTCCACAGTGAATAGGCTAGTAGTATTGTCATGTCCACAGGATCAATAGCACCAGTAATTACAGGTTGCTTTGGCTTCATCCAAGTCCCTCACCCTCTATCTCTAACCAGTATCTCCTCTGCCAGAGACGGCTGTGTAATCCAGGAATAGAGGCTTTGACTTTTTTCCTCCCGATTGTCGATATAGCAAAGATCTAAAGGCACATTTGTTTTTTGATGCTGCATATTTCTCTTGTAGCTGCTTGCGGCTCAAAAGCTGAAGTAGATCCTTGAAGTGTTTTATTCTTCCCTGCTATGAAAAACAACCCTTGAAGACGCTGTTGGTGCCAAGGATGTGGCATTAACACCATAATAGTAGAGTGATAAATGCCATAACTGTGCTACTCCCTCTTGTGTTATCCCTGATTTGCATATATGACCGAAACCAACCGCGTGGACCAATCGGAACCGGGCTCATCATTTTCGTGATGGCGGAGTTGGAAATCCCTGCTGGCATGTCTCGCTTATAAAGATGGAGGGGGGGGGGGGGGGGA
>CAKAKR010033206.1:19330-45946 GCA_916700685.1 Adelosebastes latens
CAGACAAAACAAGTAGATAAGAGGTGTAACTGTAGAAATGACTGGGCTGTATGCAATTTCTATGTTTCTTTCTTTTCCGATCTTACTTTACAGCATTTTAATATTGACTGAATACAAGTATTTGCAGCTGTGCTGCAGTAGCTTCACGTCTTTTACTGATGCGTAAGTGCACTTTAGACATATCATATCATACTTTGTCTACAATGATCACATATTTGGAGAACAAAAAACTTGTTGGTAATTACTTTTCACCTCCTCCATCCCCATTTATTTTCCAAAGCCTAAGCATATTGGATTTTTTTGTTTGTTTTGCAGCTAATTTCAGACTTGATAGGGAGCACCTCTCATTTCCCCATAACCGTGTTTTCCCCCTTAACGGTTCTCATCCGTTGGCTTTTCAATTAGTTTATTCGTGGCTCTCTCATGCAAATTACTATCTGTATTCAGGAGGCTTGTTTAAGGGACTTTATCTGCATTACCTCCACTGCCATATGTCAGCCAGACACTGTTGGAGGGTGGGGGTCTGGCCTTAATGGCCATTTTAATCACTGAGTGCTCTATGGCACACTGGTAAAAAATCCTGGTGTTGTTAACAGTAAACAAAGCATGAAGGTGTTCCCCAGGCCATATGTTTTATATGTTTTATAGGACTGTAAAGTTTGTGTTGTCATGCACTCGTAGAGGAATGGACACCCTCGCTGGAATATTACATTTACAAATAACTTGCTGCAGCTTAATTTTTTTTCCCTTTGTGTTATGGGATGATATGTTACAGTGAATAAGTACTCCCTCACACTCACATAATAATAACACAACACAACACAGCAATTGTATAGGAGAGCATATGTTTATTTACATAGTGTAAATACATAAGTGAGATGGATTTGCTGTGACTGTTTTGGCCTGTGTTTGTGAGAGATCAGTGTGTGTCCATGTTGACGTATGTCCAAAGGTTGTTCGAAGCACCGTTCGTGTGCATGTGTAGGTGTAGGTGTGATTAATGCACAGCAAGCAGGTGGACAAACAGATGGAGAAGTGTTTCTGTGGATGTTGTTGGGGCTGTTCCTGCCTCTAAATCAGGCAAAATGGCAACAACCAACCTTTCTGCACATTTACATGACCACTTCTGGTACACAACAGTGTTATGAACAACAGTATACTAAAGTCCCAATCTGTCTTTTTTTAACTATATGAATTTGAGCCAAAGTCACAAATGTAATTGGTGAGTTTGACTAAATGATGGAAAATAAGCATTTTGTGCATTTGTCAACTGGCACTTAAATCTGATATCTGGAATGCATGATGCCGTAATGGAAGATACAAAAGCTTTCACATTTAATGAGCCATTTTCTGCTCTTCTTGAATGGCCAATTTCCCATGTAAGATAAGATAAGATAAGATAAGATAAGATGAACTTTTATTAATCCCCGGAGGGAAATTCGGGTGTCAAAGCAGCAACAGTAGCAAACAGAGTGAAACACAGGAGAGGTACAGGTATACAAAAATTATAAAAACAATAAATAGAGATATAAAAGCTACAGAGTGAATGAGTTAACATAGTGTGTACAGTCTGTCAATAAATAAATGTAGTATGTACAATACATACATGTAATATGTACATATGTGCAGTCTATAAAGTGGTATATAGGATGTATAGTGTAAAGTAAGTGTAAAGTGCGGCAGTGGTTAGAGTCCAAGGTGGGTTGCAGATAGTGTGTGTTTGTAGGTACCGAAGTCACTGACTACGTTTACATGCACTGCACTATTATTCTGAATTTGATACGGGTCATGTAAACAGCATATTCCGTTTGGATATTCTGAATTAGGCCTTATTCCGAATGGAGAATTTTCCAATTCTGGTTTTAGGATCATTCTTTGGACATGTATAGAGCGCATTTGGAATATGCATCTCAATTGGGGGTTTTACGGCAGTTTGCGACACACCACCACAAACCAACTAGGCGACAGTTTGCAGAGATGCACGCCCAAAAGAAAAGCTCACATATCTGGTCGGAAGGAGAAAACACACCATTTTTAAACATTATGAGAGACTTGGATATCGAAAGGTTTTATGGATATGCGCAAATATCGCAGCGCTGACCTTTTCAAGATGGTGGTTGAAGGACTGAAAGAGGGAGGCTGTGTTTGCACTGTCTAACAAGTCTGCCAACGGTTACGTTAATCAGTATGCACTGCTGCATGTAAACGGATATTAGTGGAATATTCATGTTCATTAGCCATGTAAACGGCTTAGTAGGAATATTGTCTTTTTTGGAATAAGGGCAAAAAAACATAATATTTTGTGCATGTAAAAGTAGTCATTGTCGCTGCTCACTCATCATGTTGGCCTGGGCATGGTGTGGCACCGTCTCTGATTTGATGCATCATTTATCATCTGTTTCTTTTTACCCGACAACAAGGAGCTTAACTAATACTTGTGGAGGTTCATGCTACCCCTTTATATTCGTCGCCCCCTTTACATTGGTCCCCTAAACAACCAATAGGGAGAAGGGAATCAATAAGGTTTTCCACCATTGACCACTGCCAATTGTGTTGGTTGGGCTGCCATGCCGTATGCACCACAGCAGGGATTGAACAAGGTTCACTGTGGCGGTGAGTGAGTGCCATCCAAGCATGCCATCATTCCAATATCTCAGCAAATCAAACACTCAGAAATAAACTAGTGTGAAAGCACTCTTTGAGTTTTGAGAATGTTGCAGATATACATAGGTAAGGTAAAAAAGTAGCTTACATAAACTATAAGAAGACAGTTGGAGAAATAACAAACACAATGTAAAACTTCTTTGGAGAATCGGTATAGGGCAGTGAAGTTCACCAGACCTGTCCACCTGCAGGTACTTCTCTTACGTTTCATGCAGCTAGTTGTAAACATAAACTAGTTTCCTCACTCACATCTCCAAAAAGTCAGTTGTTCCCATAACCCTGCTAAAATTTGAAGCACAGCACCACTCTCACCCTCCCCCATCTGCTGAGGCGTCCGTCGGCTTCCCTTGTGGTCACCCCATCCGCTAGTTCAACATTCCCAATCTCCCATTATCCCCACCACTCCTCTACAACCCCCCCCCCTCTATCCTGCTCTCATTCCTGACCCCCCCAGCTCATGACACCGCTGCCTCTCGTCCTCTCGCTGCTGCCGCCGCCGCTGCTCCCTCTCTCCCTCTATATCGCCTCTTTCTCTCTCGTTTTTCCTGCCAGTTGATCGGAGCAGTGTGAGGAAGACGAAGAGACTTGTACCTGATTTTAAAGCTCAGCATTCTGTGTCTACGAGCCTTGAAAAAGGGAGCTCTGGTCTCTCCTGCATCTAGGCAAGTAGCAGTGTTGTCTGCCGTGGTTGTTGTGATGCTGGTGTTCGCTTCTCAAATGAGGGTCCGCAGAGGGGTCGTGTTCACGTGTGATGAATTGCGGGGGCTAGCGGCACAGACGATTTGACGAGCCGTATATAGGCTAAGAGGACAGCTCGGAGAGAGGTGGGGGCTGAAGCCGCGGGGATGGAGATGGGGGTGGGGGTAGGGTGGAGTTTGGGTGTGGGAGGGGGGCAAGAAGGGGGGATGGGTGGAGAGGAGAGAGAGAGAGAGGGAATAGAGGGATGCAAAAACACTCTCACACACTCAAATCAATGCTGGCTCTAGCTAGCCTGTCCAGCTAACGTAAACATATGTACACATGTATGACGTTGTGGTTGTATGGGACTTCACTGTGCTGTCTGATTTCTGCCTCTCTGTGTGTGTGTGTGTCTCTACAGTTTATACAAAAGCAGTGATTTCCGGTGCTGGTGTGGTTGCATCCACAGATGCAATCACATTGTATCACCTGAACAAAAGAAATGCTCTCACTCACTGTTCCATTCCTAAACAGCAGAAGGTGGTGAATCACGATGGAGTCAAAAAAAGCTAAAGGAAGATTTTAGACATGAACTTCAGACTCTTACGGCTTTGTTGACTTTTATCAGGCAGGAAGAGGATGTTACAGTATGTCAGTCAAATACTCTGTGTGTGTGTGTGTGTGTGTGTGTGTGTCCGCTGTTTGACATGTATGACACAAGGGATGTTGTTTTTGTCGAGGCTAGGTTAGCACAGTTGCAACTGTATTTCCAACAATGACAGCTCCTTCCTGTTATACCAGTTCTCAAATACACAATTACAAAGACATGTTTGCTTTGCTCTGCATTGAACTTAACCCTACAGTCGACACAATGGCCACAGTTGGATTAAAACAGTTCAACTGAACTTGGGAGCAGTTGGTTGATAAATCCATGGACTGACTCTTTGTTGACCTGAGTGGACACTGTACAAGTAAGGAGGCACGCTCAGTAAGGCATCTTTATTAGGCTTTTGCTAACTCTTGTTAGGCTACTGATAGGCTGGCATCATGGGCTTGTTTTCCTTCCTAACTGGTAAAAATTTACCTGGTTGTTATTAGCTCGTAGAAACAAATTTTATGTCTATGTTTAGTTGAAATTAAAGAAATAATTTGACATTTTGGGAAATACATTTATTCACTTTCTTAGCGAGAGTTAAATGAGTCCTTGATTGACACCTGTCCCATATCTGTCTGTTAAATATGAAGCTCGAACGAGGAGCTTAGAGAATAAGTGTATTTCACAAAATGTTAAACTATTCCTTTGAGGCTCATATATTATTTTGTGCATGTTGGATAAGTTCCCCTCCTGAATAGAAATGGCTCCAGATTTTAAAACAGACTAAATAGAAAAAATTTTCTCTCCTATAAATGTGCAAATTCTGTTCATATACATAACCATTGGGGAGGGGCTAGAAGCCCACCACCATACCAGTTTGATTACATGTGGACGAGGGGATCCCAGCATGCAGCAGGTTGATCAGAGAGAGGTTGTGAAGGAAACAATAGCAGCTGAATTGATGCTGGTGGGGAAGTTTTTTTGTAAAGCTAACAGCGTTAGAGAAGTCAAAGGAATGCTGTCAAACAGAGAGTGAATGATGGGTGGAGTCCCCCAGATTCATTCCTATTGTATGCAAACACTCGATCACTGACACTGGCACACAGTCGGCATGGAGGTAGGTTGAGCAAATGATGCCTTTGCCTCAGTACAGGCGGTATAGGATGTATAATTCCTAATGTAGATGCTTATTTGTGCCTCTGAGTCTGGTTTGACAAATGGGAAATGTTTAATTTCCATTCATAGAAATGGCCTGTAGCAGTTTGCAGATAATGATGCCTTTTAGCCTGACAATGACACAACTGTGTATGATGTCATTATATTATAAATATATCAATAAACATACAATTTGCCACTATTAAAGTACTGACAGTTTTCCCGAAAGAAACAAAACTAGCAATTATTAACAAGATGTGTTACTAATATTTTGTCCCCCATTCATATCAATGAGGTTAGACAAAATATTAGAAACATCTCTGAGTATAAAGCAAATTATGGCCTCCAAAATAAGTTCAATCAACACCTCTCTAAAACAATTTCAAGTCAGACTGAACATTATAACCTTCTTTCATGTATTTGATTAATTGTTGATTGCAGGAACATTGTGTTGGACATCATCAAAATAAATTTCCGTCTTCACAGGAAACAACTTGGTTCGGTTTAGGCAATAAAACTACTTAGTTAGGTTTAAGAAATGATCGTTGTCTGGGTCAAAATTATTATGGAAGTGGCGTTACTTTAGTACAGAAGTTATGTAACAAATAAATGATTTCACACGGGGTACGAACATCGGTCTCCTGGGCGAAAGTCTGGTGTTTTTTTACCCACCTGTCCACCCCAACCTCCTCCCTAAGCAGTGTTTGTCGCTCTTTATACTTCCTGGTTCAAGATTACATGGATTACATACAAATTGATTTCATGGGATACATACGAAATACAGTGCATTACTTTTTGTAGGTTTAGCTACGAACGGCGTATGAGAACAGCCTGACTGTTTTTGCAGTTAGTATACAGTCACGAATGTGTAGTACTGTTTTGTATTAATATTAGATAATAAAAGAAGTGCTCTGTGGCACGTCCGTTAAATTATGACTTTGTAAAGCTACTCCCAGTGTACAATTTGGCAAAATAGCAAAGAGAAAGCAAAATGTTATCCAAAGATTTAACACATTTTTTAGTTTTCTGAGATGTTTCTGGAGTTGTCTCACCACCGCACACAATTAGTAAAATCTTTTCCAGCGGCGGGTTACTCCTTTATTTCATGTGTATTGCATTGTGGAACAAAAATGTCCATCAACACCACACTCACGCATACTTACGTCTTAGAGTCTGTTAGTTTTCCTGTGAATTCCTGCTTAGAATTAGTATAAAGTCTGGATTTGGGATGATGGAAAGTCCGGTGTGTTTTGAGCTACCTATAGATTTGGGATGGACACATTTAAGGGGTATGTGACAGAGAATGGCACATCACATGACCTTTGACCTTCCTCCCTTTTTGCATTTACTCACTGCTGTTCCCAACCCCCTCCACTGACTATAGACAATAACAAAAGAATCCTACACATGCAGAGTTGCCTTTTTTCTTTAACTTGCATGCACAGATGTGAACCAGTTGGTCAGTTTGACTTAGGCTACATTCACACTAATATGTTTTTTGTTTTAAAACGCATAACTTTATTTTTACGTTTATGCCTAGCATCCACACTACTCCGGCGTTTTCGAGCCCCTAAAACCTAAGACGTTTGAAAACGCTGCTGACCCTGTTTTAATTTTAAAACTCCAGGGTTGCGTTTTAGTCCGTCAGAAACGGAGACCTTTGACAACGATGACGCAGACACTCACGTTCGCTTCTTGATTGGGTCTCATCAGTCATGACGTGTCCTTCGCTGATTCGTCACGCCCCATCACATGAACCTTTTCCAAGAGAAAACAAACGACATCAGCCTCGACCACCAGTGGTTAATTTCAACATGGATAACGGGTTACAAGCATTGCTGACCTTGTTGTCTTCGCTAGCAGCTGTTTTTTATAATGCCACTACTGCCTACATGTGCAGGAGGCAAGCTATTATTCAAGCGCTTTGCACATGGATGTATTAAGGGAACTGAATACAGCACTGGAGGCGGGGCCCTGTTCATTCCTATGAAAGTTACTCAGTGGTGCATGAAGGGAAATAACTCTGGATTCAGCTATTAGTACATTTTACAACTTTTAGGACCTAATGATTTAAATAAGGGCTATTCAAGTGTTCGTAATGGGAAGTTGGTTCACCTCAAAAAAAATTATCCGCTGAGTTACAGACGTCTCTTTCCCAATGTTAGTCTATGGGAAAAAGTATTTTTGGGCCCAGGGCATCACGTGACGGACACGGAAGTTGTAGTAGCCTACCGCCGTTTGGCCTCTACGAAAGTTGGGATCGACGACCGGCGCTCTTTCTGGGGGCTTGGCTTTGCATCAATTCCCGTGTCCAGCACAGCTTCCTGTTTACACCAGCATACGCATGCCCAGTGTACGTGAATGTTCATGTGATATGCGTTTTCAGGCGCGGTAGTATGGACGGAGATAAATTCTGAAACGGACGGAGGTCATTTTCATTTTAAAACAGCGTTTTATTGTATTAGTGTGGATGTAGCCTCGGCATAATCAGTTTTTTTTGGGATAGTCCATGTTTCATGTTGAATCCTGCTTCTTTTGGGATTCTTCCATACAGTAGTTGGCTCATTCCCACTGACATCATGATGGCTTTGTGTTACTATCCTTTATCTACCAGAGTCGTGCAACACCTGTAATAATTGCTGATGTAGAAATTGTACAGCTCGAGCCTTATTCAAGTCCATGCCCTCCTGCCCAGCTCCAGTCACAGATCTCATCTCTGTCTATTCCACACTTTCCTTCATTGGATGGTTTCTCCCCCTGACTCCTGTCCTCTTCACATGTTGGTCAAGGATGAGTTGTCTGGAACTTGTTAAACACCCAGAGCATTTGTATGAGTTTGTGTGTGTGTAAGGACATCAGTGTCTGTCTGGGGAAAGGTAAAAAAGAAACAGAGGTGTGGGGAGAGGAAGAAAAAATAAACTGATGGGGATCTGTGAGAAGAAGAAAGAATGGGGTGAACCGCCGAGAGAAGGGGAGGGAGTGGGAGAGAGAGAGAGATGGAGAGGGAGAGGGAGAGCGAGAAGGGGGTGGTGGGCGGGTGCATGTGGGTGCCTGCGAGACGGGAGACAGCGGGGCTCAGTCAGCGAGAGAGAGAGGAGAGCAGCCTAACATTGGTGTGTGTGGGTATGAGACGGAGCGCATTATAAGCCAATGTGTGGATGCTGCTTAGCTTAGCTCCCATTAGCTTAGCATCACAAAGCCAAAGCTGGACAGAGGACAGACGCACGGGAGGAGGAGGAAGGGGAGGGTGGAAAGGAAAAGGAAATGTGAATCTGCACTGGTTTTTCTTCCACTCATCCACACCTGATTGGATTTTTTTTTGTCTCCTGTCGACGTGGTGTTGTTCTGTGGACTGTAAGGGGGAAGGAGAAGAAGCCCCCCTCACAGGATCCCTGAACAGGTATTTTGTGTTTCATTTTGAGCTGTGATTTAATGGTTGGGGGTTGGGATGGAGAGAGATGGAGATGGAGATGGAGAGGCAGGCAGGCAGGCGAGGATGGCTGTGCATCAGGCGGAAAAGGCATCAGGAGCAGAGCGAGGGAGTCGGAGGCACATCGCTGGCAGTAATGGAGGCTGATGTGTTGTGGTCAAACGGAAGCTGTGTGTGTCTGTCTGCGTCTGTCTGTCTCAGGTATGCGTGCGTCTGTGTGTGTGTTTGTCTGTGCAAAGTGTCACTTCCCGTGTACAGTATGTGTGTGTGTGTGTGTGTGTTTGTGGTGGAAGCACTCCAGCTCTTCGATGTCTGTATTAAGGCTGTGTGATCTGTTGACATGCTTGATCATATTGGAAGCCATTACCTCCAGCAGCTGCCTGTCTGTTTGTCTGTCTGGAGCTTCCAGGACGCTAAGATTAGCCTCTCCTTCATCCTCCCTCTTTTCTTTCTTTCTTTCTTTCTTTCTCTCCCTCTCGATCCATCTCGTGTCTGGATGACCCCCCCCTCCTCATCTCCTCTATCCCTCCATCCCCTCTCCCTCCCCGCCCCTCTAAATGTACCGTTTTAAAAGCCTCTCTCTTCCATTTCCATGTTGCTGTAGGTTGTAGCTTGCCCATGGTGCTTTTTTTTCTGGGTGGAATAAAAAGACAAAGGCCGGCTGTGTGTGTGTGCGGGGGGCATTTTCAGGCATGTTTTCTGGCTGATTTAGCTTCACACTGCACTGCTGGCCCTTCAGGTTTTTTTTATGCTTCTTATCCCTTCCCTTCCCCCGGTCCTCAGACCTCTGTATGGGAATCATTTAGAGCTGAAAGCGTTGCTTATGAAGGGGAAAAATGTAGCACGTCACAGGTCCAGAGAAAGGCCTGTTTTGATCTCATTGTGGTGTGGTGTGTGTGTGTGAATCGTCTCTTCATTGCGAGCCTCTTTCAGCCAGCCGGAGCAGTGAAAACACCCTCCCCCTCGACACAAAACACTCCATCCCAAATGAAAGGCATCCGTTCCAATCATTGAAAACCCATCTCTTCAACATTTTAATTCCCTGCCACCACCAGCGCCACATAGGGAGGACTGAGATTTTTGGGGGTTTGAAGAATCAGATGGCATGGTTGGGGTGTCCGTGAGGCTGGACAATAGACTGTAATAAAACTAAAATGCAAAAAAAAAACGTACCCACAATGTAGCTAGAAATGTGAGGACTGGAAAATGCTGGTATCTGCGGCCTGTGCTTTTGGTTGGATTAACCCTTTACTGGGACAGATGGCTCCATCCCCCTGCCGAGCTGACAAACCCCAGTCAGCTCGTCACCCCTCCTGCATTTGTGTGTGTGTGTTTTACCAAAAAAAAAAAGCACTATCAGGCAAGCTGTGGCGAAGATGGTGGATGGATCTGTTTTGGTTTGGGAATATGACGGCAGTCTGCTAGCCCTCCCCTTGTGTCTGCGTGAGTGTGTGCACGTGCATACAGTCGTGCGTGCGTCTTGAAAATGATCCATGAAGACATGCCTCAGTATCTTCTTGGAAAATGTGGACTAGCTGGCTAGCTTGACATCAGAGCATGTTTATTGTGGAGATTTAGAGAAATGCTTCTGTAATAGCTTCTGCACAACAGTTGGGTCTATGAGTGTTGCCAGATTTTCAAGGCAGGGCCGTTACCAATGTTGTGTCTCTATTATCATCCTCCGGCTACATACTTTATTCTTTATATGGCTGCTTATTTCAGCGAGGCAGATGCTTTCCTCGCAGAGTAAAAGTGTTTATGTATTAGAGGTTTGGCCGATGAATCGGTGCCGATTGGACGTTTTACAAACTATCGTTATTGGCGGAACTGGGCTCCGATAGTGGCCAATGGCTGCACAGCCGCCACCAGTCACAAAGTCAAGGTAGAGGGGGAGAAAAAACATATCCCTCAAATATATAACGCAACACTATCAGCTCTTTGTCCACGATACAGAACAGGCAGACAAGGAGGAAAAGAAATCATTCACTGTTACTTTAACTGCTTACTGTACCAATTTGGGGTTCTCTCTTCCAAATAATCCAGCCCGTAACCATCCATTCATGACATCAAATCGCACACTTAAGGATCCTCCTTACCCCGGGAATATGCACGAACATTAATGGTTTGCAAGAATGGCATTTAACAATGTATGAGACACGCAACCGAAGGAATCCTGGCCATAAACCACAGAACGTGGCATCGCCCATTGCAAATAAATAGATCTTTTCCAATGATGTAATCCACCAAATCACATTTCAGGATGTCCTCTTAGGAATTATTAAATTCGGAGTGACAAAAAATTGATTTATTAAAAACGGCGTACGTAAAAGTAGCTGACTAGGCTGCTGCAGAAGTAAAGAAGATATCGGTCAACCTCTATTATGTATGATTTACTGAGAAACTGTGGTACATTGTGTCTTTGCACAGTTATATGATGTGCTTTCTGTTTAGGATAATAGGGTAGATGTAGACGGCATACATGCAAATGCAAAGAGTTTGACTTCAAAATGAAATGACTGGACTCTTTGAAAGACATACAGCGGGCTAATTCAATCCACTACTAGGCCTGCCTTTAATGTAACACAGTCATCACATTTCATTTCAAAGAAGCATGATTCAGTGCACGGGGCAATTTGGTTTTCACTTAACACAGGCAGGACTAAGGGAAAGCATTTGCTTGCTATATGTTGAGGCACCCATCTTTATTAGAGAGGGAGCCAGAGCTGTTAGCGTGCATATCACATTGGCCCGCTGCTTCACCCCGCCGCTCCACTTTCTCACGTGAGACGTGCACAGACTACGGACAGTCGACAAATGAGGGATGCACACAACGTGCCTCAGAGTTGTACTAAAGCAGAATAAGCCAGACTGTTCCTGACTTCTTTAACTGATTATTGATATTACTGATATTGGTTTGTTTCATTCCATTTCATTCCATTTCATTCCAAACATTTTTATATTTAAGTTGATTGTTTAGTTAAAGAGGAAATCAAAGTCTGTTACAGGAGTGTGGAGTTGGAAAGAGGTGATCTTACCTGCCCTCTGTTAACCTGCATCTCATCTCTGTTTGAGGCTAGTGGCTCAAGGCTACTGTACGTTACCCGACTCTGGAACCGAACTGTCGGCACTTTGGTTGCATCGTGGGTAATGTAGACTTCAGATTTTGACAAGGAAGAAGGATGCATGGAATAAAAAAGATTCTATTTCTGATTCTGCTGGTTTTGAGTTCATCATGAGTCCATCAGTATCAAGTCCAATGTCAATATGGCATTTAAGGGTTTGTACGTGATCAATGGTTGTTAGGATATATTCATTAATATTCTCAGTAGTATACAGTATATTCTCATTGGTCACACCTTTATCCACACAAAACATTTGACTCCTGTTTCACTGTATGTAAAATATTCGAGTAAGAATGTCACAAGAACCGATACTTTGACCGGTACTCATTTTTCTACAGTACCGCAGGTACCATTGGTACCATCAGGGCTTGAGATGAATGGCGTTCTGTCATCCCGGGGGATGATAGAAAATGTGTTAGGGACGCAGTAAACTCACTATTGACGCGTCCAGGGAATGCACCCTATTTTTTCCATGATAATGCTACATATCAAACAACAAATCCAAGAAATTGGCAGGACGAGAGCTAGTTAACGTTAACTGCTAGCGCCGTGCAGGACTGTGCTGCTTACCGGATGCTAACAGTTAACGCTAACTAGTTTGTGTCCTGGCGATTTCAACACGGGAGGTCACAATTGATTTACGTTACGATGCATTCAAGGTAAATTATAACGTTATCATTATGTGTTCAAATGTAATCTTGTAAAATGTAGTTTTTGGCGAGAAAATTTATTAAATCCAGTTGTTTGAACAAGTTTTTTTCACAGCAATATAAAATAGATAATAGAGAGGGAATTATGACCTGTTTATCTTCCTAACAAAAACCAATATGCAAACGGTAATAAAGCAGTGTATGTTGAAGTACTGTACAATGGAGTTATTGTTTTACTTTTGTTTTTTTACCATGGATTCGAATTGGTATGGAGAATCGTGGAATTTCACTGGTATTGGTATCGACTACTAAATGTCTGGTGTCATGACATCCCTACATTAGAGAATCTTCATTATCTTTCACATCTGGATTTTGGTCTCGCTGGTCATTTAAATGAGCGAGGCAGCCAAGAGGAATGAAGCGGCAGTTATTTGGTGTGCTTCTGGATTACATGACATCATCAACATCAGAGCGGCAAAATGGAGTTTGGGCTTTTGGCAGGACTCAGTCAGCGGCTTGAGAAAAAGCCACAGTTGTCTTCCAGTCAAACCCGAAAGCGGGAACAGTTTTGCCCGGCCACACAGGCAGTCGTCACATCTGCCAAACGTACTGGAGACAGAGAAAACACAAATGAGCAGATCAGAGACTGGGTGGAGGAGTCTGTGGTATTAACTTCCTTAATATTCTTTGTATGAAAGACAGAGTAGATGAATTGTGGCTTAAGGATTAAAAGAGAGAGTTGTTGATGGTGGTGTGGCGGATTTGGAGGACTGGAACAAATGAGAGGACCAGTAAAAGAGGGAACAAACAAAACATGGACAGAAAGGAAAGAGTGGAAGAAGCAGAAAGGAGTGATGGAGGGCAGCAGCGGGAGTGAGCACCACAAGTTGCCTGTACTATCCGCTGGGTCATGCTCATGAAAATTTTAATCAAGCTTTGCAGATAACAGCTTCTTCTCCAACCTTGCACATATACATTTAACTCTGTTTGTCAATGATTCATGTGTCTTGTGAAAAAAACAAAAATTCAGAGTTTGTGAGTGCTGCCTTTGTTTCCATGTCAGTCACAAACTACTTAAAATGCACTCTTTTAAATAACTCCTGTCCTGAATGACCTACGTAGATCCGCACACAAGCCGCATAAGAATAGCTGGGCCTATTAATAGAACAATTATGATAATGAATCATTGGCAAACACATTTATGACGGCCTACTTTTCACTCGTGGCACTGATCAGTTCACCGCGGTGAATATGTTGAAACAAATAATCTTTTTTCCACCTTGTTTTGTTTATGTGTTATTTTCCGAATTGCCCAAGAAATGAACCCACCACGCTCTGAATTATAGGTGTTTTCCACCTTACCGTGCACGTCGTTTCTCTGAACCCTCTGACTTTTGAAGACAATTTGTATCTAGGTCATACTGAAGTCTGTGTATCTGTTGGTGTAGTGTGGGCATACTCTAAAGGGCTGCCTCAAATGGAAAGATGGATTGTGATGGAAAAGACTGTCTGGATTATTTGGTGTTTGAGGTTCTGTAAAGTTTTCAGTCCAGAGTAAACATTTTTTGTCTCAATGTGTTTGAAATGATCAGAATCTACACACAAACTTCATACTTATCTTAGTCTTCTTCGCTTATGTAGACATGTTTTTAAATAAAACAGCTTTCATGAACATCCTGAATGTCACAATGTTGGGATAGGTGTGTTTTCTTAAGAGCCTGATTAACTCGTTTGGATATGTCACCTCCCTTCCTTATATTAAGTAATTATAAGTTCAACTGGCTGGGCGAGTACATAATCTTTACTGGTTCATGATGAGGACAGTCAATTTGAATGGCTACAAGAATTTTGACGCTACTTTTAACCTGTCGTAAACGTTATTATACTGGATAGATGCTGCACAAATGGCTAACTTCAAGCACAGAAATAGCTGCAGTTGGCACAAAATTGCAAGATATAACCATACGTGGGGAAATCCAGGGCAAAGAGTATAGAAACAAAGAGACAAAATACCAGTCACTGCCATTTTGGACTCATGCTTATTATATTTATAATATTTTATTGTTCAACACAGACCATTTCAGTAGAATATGACAATAGAATAGAAATAATTTTGTTTTACTTTTGTTCTGCACTTTTTAGGCAGACTTTTTACTGGCGTTCAGTAGTTGCATTCAGTCCTTATTGCAATGGAAAGAACAATTGACTTTCACTTTTTGGCAATATACATACTTTGTTCAGGGTAAATTCAAGATTGGGAGCATTTATATTGCCTCCGCACAGCTCTCAACATGGCAACGGCTGAGCCGGCGACTCGCAGCTAACAGTGAAAACAAAGGCAACTGAGCTGACAGAGATAACAGTGTTAACTTTGGGGGGAACCAGAGGGTGGGTGCTACACTTCCGCAACTGCGCCGTCGGTCGGGCGGCGTTATCAGCTCTAACCGTCGTATGCGAGCAGTGCAGAACGTTGGCCGTGAGCTGGCCAGTGGGGCACGCTCACATGCACAAACATGCACTAAAAGCATGTGCAGCCGGCCCGGCTATGTCAACAAAACACGGAGAAGCTCTGATTACAACACACACAGAGGGAGAGTGACTTCATTCTCTGCTCAGGTAGACATTGCTCCTCTATATCTTTACATAGCAGATGTTATTTGCTGCTATATTGATGCTCTGGATATTGTATAGAGCACCTTTAACCAAATTGGTTTTGCTTTTGTAACGGATGATGCTGTTATGTCATCAGTGACACACCGACGGGTGATTGGTGCTGAGTAGATGAACATTAATCGCTGTTACCTGTCACTGTTTCAGGCAACAAGATTTTCTAGATCAAAACAAAGTTAGTTATAAACAGACTTCTTAACCATTTTATCTTCAAGTTTCCTTCGGTTTACTTCAGATCCTTGGTACGGTTGTTGTTAATAACAACATGTTCTCAGACATTGTATTATTTCAGCTTTACATTTCAGTATGGATCCTCTTTTCAACTCAAACCCCCCTCAAGGCCTCATCCAAGCTGCGTGCCCACGTCCGTCTGTGTATTCTTTGCTCGTGGATATTGACAAAAGTTTGGTTTTTGGTGGAGCGATCTTTCAGAGACATTGCCCTCAAAGTCTTCGGAGCCCTGGGGTCAGAACAAGCTCCTCCTCCTAGTTAGTCCAGCAAACAGAAAGTTGGCAAAAGTTTTTGTGTTTTTCTCACGTAGTGCTGCGGTTCTGTTACTTTAAGTAATGTCAGAGGGTTTATTTTGTCACCTCGAAGCAAGAACTCACTCAAAAAGACTGTTTCGTCTAAAGCTTTTTGGGTGTTTTGGAGTCCGCAAAAAAAGAAAGAAACCTGGTACTAATATGAAACAAGTATTTCAGTCCGGTGCACTTGCATCTTTCAAACTCAAAAAAGTGGTCAGATTTAAGCAAGAAGAAGACAGACTTCTGAAAAATGCCAAACTCCACCACCGGACTGGATCCAATGGAGATGTCAAGCAAGACAACTCCCCGCCTCCCTACGGCTATAAACCCAAAGTCGTCCAAGGAGTCAAGCCCAGCATTGTCCTTGTGGAGGGAATTAAATGTAGGTCACAGCTAAAATGCAATGCAAGGCCAGGCCTGGGGGATATGCGGGCCCAGGGTGCTCTATTGCTCTGGGGGAACGCAAGTGTAGGAAATACAACAGATTTTTCACACGTGGTTATTTTTAGAAGCTGGGTTGTGGCTGCGTGCATGCCTGTACAGCCTCCTTTCACATTTGAATGTGTTTTGATGCGATTGCGTTAAAAAAAAAGAAGCTGATTTTAATACCATGTGTTTTCCTCATATGTCATTTAAACCCAGTTGTTGCCAAGCTGAGCACATTTTCATCTCCCCTGGTGGCATTTCTGTCCTGTCCTGAAAAATCTAGCACGGTTGAAGTGATCATAATTTACCTCTCAGTCTTTCATTGTGTTGGGGAAGATGTTCCAGTGATGCATAATTAAATAACGTAGTCATTTTTGGTCTTTCATGTAACATCATTGTACTCTCAAATCTAATATTAGTGTCGTCCTCTGCCCTCACAAATGTCAGCAACCTTAGTCTGAGTCTATCATGCCACTAGAAGGGCAGATGCTCCCTTAAAATAGTCTGACATCAATTAAATATAGATGAGGTGCTTGGATTTGTCTGCCAGTGAGCGTTAGTTGTGCTTGAAGAGGGAAGAGGTGAAGATCCTCCATATATTAAAGCGCATTAAAGCAATCCATTTTGTTTTACAGTATTTAAATAAATGAGGTCCTATTTCAGGATTTGCATGTGGGCGGTTTGTTCAGTGCAAGACATACAAACACTTTTATCTGTAATTTATTCCCATAAAGGTGGAGTAAGAGGCTCACTGTTGTTCAGCACTAGCTAGAGAGGCGACCCATGGATCCAATATACTGTGAAGAGAGGAAATGAATGTCTGTGCTTCATGTAAAGTGAAGTCTGAGGCGGAGGCTTTCTAGGAGAGCTGGTTATAGATTTTTCTATAGATTTGTTATTATTAGTCATCTTGATAGCTAACTGACTGGAATAACTAGCTATTTGCTATTGATGTTTCCATGTGGCGTTCAATATGGCAACACAAGCAAAAACTGTGACGCCATTGTCCTCATTGTAGTCCTTGAGCCAAGATATGACCCTTAAACATCTCCGTTGAGTCGCTTCAGTTGAGATGACGGGAAGATGACAGAAAGCAGACGATTTGATATTGATCCTCTGTAAACTGTGTGACAGTGTAGACCAACTGGGGAGGACAAGGTCACAGCGAGGGTTGGGACCAGCTGCTGTCATGTATTGATTTGTGGTTTGAAAGACCTCGTGGTGTAACCGGATGCTCTCTGTAGTTGATAAGCCCAATCCTGAGATACTGTGTGGAGGGGATGAGGTTTTTGATTGGCAGTGTCAAGGTCACGGTGGCACCAAAGTGGTCGCTATTAGCTTTTGAAGCGGCAAAATACTGTCGCAAGCCAACTTTGTTTCATAAAAATGAGAAACTTAACATTTAAATTAGGTAGGTTTGTGGTAGGGGTGTAAATCACATGTTTCATCATGATACAATATTACATTGATTCTTTGGACAACGATACGATATTTGTTGGTATCACAAAGTCTGCCACGATACAATTTTGATCCAATTCAGGGGCCAGCAATCAATATCATATTTCATATGTATTTAGCACAATCAGTTACATTTATATCAACTTACAAACACTAAACTAACTAAATCATGATTTGACATTTTATTACTGGGCTCTGCCAGACATTAAAATAAAAAACAATCTATTCTTTTAATAAAAAATAATAAAATAGACCTCCCTTTGTTCACTATTAAGTGCCACATTTCTCATGTTTAAGTGCAAATGTTTTTTATCAGTTAAGAATTTCAAAATAAAGACATATCTTAAAGAAGATGATATGTATCGATGTGTTCACTTTGGATCAATGATATTGGATCGTTGATCATTCAATTGATGTATCGATCCATATCGATGTATCATTACACCCTTAGTTTGTAGCATGTTTTACCTTTCAACAGAAACACTACATGTGTAATTCTGATCTACGTACAATCTAATTAGTGTGTTTAAAGGTGTATTAATGCATTTTTTACCACTAAGTGTTATAAAATCTCCAAAGCCATCTCGCAGAATCAAAACCCTGAAATATAATCTGTTTGCCAAGTGGTAATGGTTTAAAGGAACAGTGTGTAGCATTTAGGGGGATCTATTGGAAAGAAGAAATGGAATATGATATTGGAATATATTTAAATGGAATATAATATTAATAAATGTGTTTTCTTTAGTGTATAATCACCTGAAAAAAAGAGTCATTGTGTTTTTGTTACCTTAGAATGAGCCGTTTATATCTACATACAGAGCGGGTCCTCTTTACGGAGCCGGTCGCCATGTTTCTACAGTAGCCCAGAACGGACAAATCCAAACACTGGCTCTAGATGGGGCTATTCATGTTGTCATGTCAGCCACCATAGTTCTCCTACATGCTTGGCACACGGGAGGAGTTTCAGTTGGTTGCAATCTGCAACCACATCCTGTAGACACAAAGCAACATGAGCATCCCATTGAAAACTTATTTCTATCTCAGCTATAAATGTACTTCTAATATTCACTCCATGTTTGGCTCTGGTTTTGTCCACCTACTCTGGAAAAAAATAAGTGGCTCTATTCAGCTCTCAGGATATTTGACTAGTAGCTTCACTAATGGCTGGTTTGGCTCTCTGCTGTTTCGTGTCGGTTGTGTACACTCTGCCTACTTGATCTTGTTTCCTTGGAACGTCTGAGTACAGTAGATGCATGGAGAGCCTTCAACAGGCAACTGCAGTCTAAATACTGACGGAATAAACAAAACAATGAGCTGCAAAGAGCTGCAGGGTTGTGATGATTTTCATTGGGATTATGAGTACTAGTAGCCCTTTTCACAGCACAGGAAGCTATTAGATTGGACGTTTTCATGAATGGAGCTTTGAATGTGTGCAGATATCAGGGTTCCCACACAATTTCGTGGACAAAATTTCCAAACTTTTCCATCACTTTTCAAGGAACCATAATCAAATTTCCATAAACATTTACAACTTATAAGTACACAAACAGAACTGTATAGTATACTTTACTCCAAATGTTAATTATTGTATAAACATTAAAAGGCAACCTTTTTCAGTCTCTAACAGCTGGTTATGTTCATGTCAAATATTCCAAACTGCAAGTACAGTCAATACATTGTCTTTTTTTTTGTCTTTAAAGCTTTACAAGCAGCTGCTTTATTGTATAAACATTAAACGGCAACCTTTTTCAGTTTCTAACAGCTGGTTATGTTCATGTCAAATATTCCAAACTGCATGTACAGTCAATACATTGTCTTTTTTTGTCTTTAAAGCTTTACAAGCACTTATATCAGTCTGGCATTGGCTTTCAAGCATGAGTGGAAACAGAACTGATCAGTGTATTCTCAAGGCATTTTATTATAAGTCTGAAAAGCAATGCGGCAACATAAATGTAGCTTACATACTACATAGTATTTCATGGCTCTCTATGACCGAAACAATTTTCCATGACCGTGGAAACCCTGAACTATGCATTGATGTCGGCCATGAAAGGCAATATTATGCTTTGGACTTTCATTGAGTAAACGGGAGTCAGTGTGGCAAAGAAATCTTTTCACAACCAGTTCTTTGAATCCAATAGTGAGGAGGTAAGTTATAGAAAAATCTTCACTCGCAATCAGTGGTCATTTTTGCAGTTCAACAAAAGGGTGGTCAAGGTTGAGTCAGTAAGTGAGGGATAGATTCAACCAGTAAATAGCATTGACATTGACACAAAAAAATGCATAAGGGCAAAACCATAGAAAACCTATGCAAACGATCTACATCTGCTATTAGATAAGAGCCCCTTTACAGTGAAATCCCTGTGCTCAGTGTGTTGGTATTGGAGAGGTTGATGGGGACTCCAACTTGACTGGAGTGTTTAGACTTAGGCCGCATTTCCACCAAGCAGTCCAGTCCAGTCCAGTTCAGTTCAGTTCTGTTAGTTACACGTTAGAACAGTTAATTTTGTGTTTCCATTAGCACAAGTTGAGGATAGTGCCTGGTACTTTGTACTTTTTTTAGTACCAACTTGGTCAAGGTTCCAAGCGAGCTGGAAGAGTTGCAGAGTTAAAACACTGCAGACCACTAGAAAGAATCATCACTAGGGTGACATGGGACATCCTGCACAAACCATGATGTTTAGCCAGCCAAGCTACCGTCAATAGCGTCCACAACTCACTCGTGGCAGCCCGCAAAACTACGCCGCAGCTTTGACATGTTCAGGAATGGGGAAAACCACATATTAACAATGTCCCTAAAGTGTACCCGTGTGGCTTTGTGCTAATTTTTCCTTGCAAGCTTTGAGACATTGGAAAAAGTGATTGTTGCCATGATTACTTTTTTAAGTACCCTGTAGCAACACAACCACAACAATGCTTGTGTTGTTTTGCCATAGTGCTGTGGTCAGTCTGAAAGTTTGTGCTCTTTCTGTCATTGTGTCGCTGGAGACTCGTTCAAAGCTACAGTATTTTCTCACTGGCCAAGTGTCTATTTTGGCCACGTTAAAGCTTGAATATCTAAGTGTCAGACCAGACAATGAGGAACAGATGAAGAACATTTAGAGAACAAAGAATGTCAGTTTTATGATGACATTCCATAAACAACATCAGGATGGCAACACTCTCAGAAGATGGAGAGAAACAAAAAATTGGCTGACGGCCGACCGTGAGGCCGTCGGTGAGCGTCTGCCGCCGCAGTTTTTGTGGTTTGTCCCGCACCATTGGCACTAGTCTGCCCGTGTTGGTGGATTTTTTTGGGCAATTAAGCATGTTGAATCGGCGGTGGAGCCCTTCGATGAGAGAAATCACTCGGCTTGGCTGATCAGCTTAAACTAATCGGTGCACGAGAAGAGAAACGAACAGCATTGGATGTGGGTGGTGCTGGACGGTCCAGCCACGCCACAGCCAGTACTACTTGTGGCCATTGGCTGTTGTCTTTGCGTTGTGTTCGTGACACCGGTGACGCAACAGTCGACCATCGTCGGCGCTAGTTCTTTGATGACCGTTTGGTGTGTCTGGGCATTAACACGTTCTGCCTCATGGTTCCGTTTTGTGATATGGCTGTGATGCGGTTAGACCTACAGTAACTACAATATGATTGTTTGGGGTTGAGTAACTGTAGATACAGAGCAGAGGTGCTGAGCTCCAAGTTGCTCTCATTGTGGGGGTCTAATCTGGTCACCATAGGTGGTTCGCAGCATAGACAGGACAGTTCTCCCACTGTGGCTGTTATGGTAATGAACCTGTGTTGTGTGTGTGTGCGTGTGTATTACGGGGGAGATGGGTGCATAAAGCTCCATTAAGTGATTACCCTCCGCCCACAGCTCCCGTTTAGCCCCAGACCATGCCATTTGGTGGCCATGCACCTCCTCCCCATTGTCAATGAGTGTGTGTGTGTTTGTATGTGCACATGTACATGTGTATGAGCTGGCTGGCTGGCAGGGGGTGGAACAGCTGCTGATTATAACAGGAGGTGTTTCCCTCCCAACCCCTTTTTGTACCATTACAAGCCAAAGCATGTTTGCCATTCACATACACGCGAGCCACATCACCCCTCTGTGACTGCTGGTCTCTGATTCAACCCTCTGCTGGGTTGCCAGAGGGAAGAGGTGGCTCAGCATCAGTGTGCTCTCATCTGTGTGAAGGGACAGGCAAGAGGATGGAGACATAGAGAGAGAGAGATGGGGACAGAACCAATTATTATTTATGGTTATGTAGAGCTCCACATGTTCGGACATGAAACTACTAAAATCTTACTGCACGCAAATCATCTGTGGACATTTAGCAGGTCCACACCCAGCTTTACATTCATGTAGTCACCCCTCACCCAGTATGAATACAGATTTTCCATATAGCACCATTGTTCAAGGCTCTCACTCTTTCCCCGAGCGGATCATTTTTCTGGTGTTTTGAGGGTTCAACCCAACAGCATTCTGGTCCGTAGCCAGCTCTCTAAATTTGAGGCTGCTGCTTCACTGCTGTTTTAAATCTTACCAGTTCAAAATGTGCCAAATTAGTATTCCACATACATGACAGTTTCACAAAATGCTTTCTTTTGTTCAGCAGTGGAGTTATGCACTCTGGCTCCCAACTGTCTGTTGCCCCTCCATAGAGAATAAAATAATGCTAGACTAATTGGCTTGCTAGTTAACATTTGCAAACTGCACTGGCAGCAACCATGAGCTTTGAATATTTTTCCTGTACTGGGTAAAGGGGGTGGTCACAATAACGTGAACACTTTCACAATATATTGTGATCTAAAATAACATAAAACTTTCCAACAAAGAGTCCCTTTGTGAAGGGGCATAATGTTTGGCGCTTGTTGAGGTTTTGCTGCTTTTAGTCCAATATTGGTTTCATGAAGGGATTGATAGGAAATGCTGTATATCAGATAAAGAAGCAGAAGCTTTAATTGGTTAATTGTGGTCTGAATTGATATTTTACAGGCACAGCTTGGGCTGGGTATCGGTACTCGATATCTTTTAAGATATCGACCGAAATAACCCAGTAACAAGTAGTATCGAAACTTCTCCATTAAAACGATACCTGTATTTGATTCTTTTTGCATCAAGCTCTAGAAAAAAAATAACTATGTATGGTTTCGCTTGCAGCCAATCGCCGCAATCAGCTTCGATTTAATGCAACGTGTGATTGGCCCACTACCGCAGCAGCTACAACTCATACAGTCTGTGCAGTGAGGCCGATTGCGGTGTATTTCACAGAGCAGTTCAGCGTGCCGAGATGCCACCAAAACATTTGAAAGTATGGTCTACTACAGGCTTGTGGCGTCTGATAAAAATAAATGCAAAAAACGCGGAAGGATTATTTCAGTTATTTCAGGAATAAGAGTATTACTGTAAAAATCATTTGTATGGGGAAGAGTGATGGTGGCATTTTATGCAACTGTATGCTCCCAATCACATGATGGGTATCAAATGAAGTACTCTATTGGTATAGAGTACAGCGCTAGCCCTAGGAATGTAATTAATTTATATGCTTTAACGTTTTTGTATTCTGTGACACATAAAATCAACCTATCTGCTTGAAGACATATGCTCTACCTTCCAGCGGTTGAGAACATGTTTACAGAGGAAATAGATGGCTGACACTTGAAAGGAGAATGCCTTAAAGCAGTGTTTTTTGCAGAATTTGCACAAAGTTATCCACAAGGATATACTACTGTCGCAACACAAAAGAAAGATGAGGTCGTTTGAGGTTGAATACTGAAGGTTAACCAACAGGTAAACAGTTTGCTCGCTGCTTAAGTGTTAGCAACCTGTAAACAATTTATTAACAATACCAACTTATTCAGACCGAGGTCATTGTCAGAATCACTGCAGTAGTCCATGTGTTTTTCAAAGTTTTTTCTTTTACTTTTCTCCAATTTTATTCTTTGTCAATATCTCTCCATTCTTTCCAGCCTTCTCCCACTCTCATTTTTCTTGTTCATGCATCATTTATGCCCTCTCATACGGACCAGGCCTTTGAGTCATCATAACTCTGTGGTACTTCATATTTCTGTCATGGAATTGAAAAGGGAGTTGTGAAGCCAGATGAGGCCGTGTAGAGGACTGCGTCATCACTGGAGGACAAACTTCCCCACATAGCTTCCCCACATCTCTCTCTCTCTATATCCTTCCTGGGTTGTCCCTAGCAACAGCACAGACCCAGTGGCATGATGCATGAAGACACAGAAATTACTTTCCTTTTTCTTTTCTTTGTTGTATTTTTTAAGAACATACAGTCCTGGAGCATTTATTGTTGTGCGTTATACAGTTACAGGCTATGGTACATTGTTTTTTTTTTCTTGTGTTTTGATGCAGCAGTAGCAGCTCTGAGCTCCCTGCGCTACAGTACGACTGCCAATATCTCAACACTTGTTTCCTTGATCATTTTCTTGAATTACTAATGATGAGGTTTTTTTCTACAACACCCACCCACCCATCTCAGCTAGTGAAGATGTTGAAGCCGTTAAGCACTAGACAAACATCCTCACAGCAAAATCTTCAAGGCTTCCTTGTATGTGCCAGTAGCTGGATTATGCTAACTCTTAGCTTTGGTAGTCTCACTCCTTCTCCTGCTTCCTCTGCATTCTAGTTGTCGTCATCCAATCCCCAACTCTTGGCAGGAGCCTCTTTGTCGACTCTCAGTCCCAACCTGTCTTTCCTTCTCACTCTATTTCACAGCTTGGTCAATGGGGCCTTTTGTGTGGGGTGGTGTATTGAATTAATTAGGCCTATAGCGATGACAGTGTCTCACCCCTGGGTCTGAGCCAAGGCTGTGCTTTTCTATCCCTTTTGAAACACTGGTCACAATTCCACTTCCTATTTGGTTTTCTAAGAGCAGCAGTGTCTAAATGGAGTCCAATCAATGGCCACTTTTGTGTGAGAAGTGAACTGACAGTCGGCTGAACGCTCGGGCTCCAGCCCGGTCGCACGAAAAGGCGTGTGAATGACACAATAATGTGCAAGGCAAAAGCATCTAATAAGAACACCTCTTCTTGCTTTAGGCGGGTCATTTTCACGCCATGTAGTCTGTACTGACTGCAATGTAATGACGTAGAATAAAAGGGGAGAAAGACTGCTTATGGTGAGCGGGATGGAAGTCCAACAAACACAGGACTTTTAACCAGGAGACCAGTGTTTGAGACCGGTGTTTTGTTTGGAAGTTAGTGACGTTCGTCACATGTTTTGTAGTGACGTTTGTCACGTGTTTTCCGTACTGATGTTACGTTGTTTCTGTATGTATTGTACTTAGTTTACGTACTTATTTTAAGGCCAACCGTGACGTTTTTCCTAAACCAAATGTGGTTTTGTTGCCTAATGCTAACTGAGTGGTTTTGTTGCCCCCTGCTGGTAGGCTACTGCACATTCATTCACACGTGTAATATTCAGGCCTCGGAGAGGCAAAATATGACACTGACACGCTATCCTCTGGTGGACTGGCAGGTCTATTACCAACACATTGTCATCCCAACTTATCACATACTGACGCTTTCTCAGATCCCTTGGCATCACTTTTTCTGTCGCACTGAACATAACTTAATGACCTATCGGCGTCACTTTTCGGTCGCACTAAACACATGCTTAATGTTGTGAATTAAACAAAAACGCTTGCTTAAGTTCAGGCAACAAAACCACTTAGTTAGGTTTAGGAAAAAACAACATGGATGGGCTTAAAACTACTACGTTTTTACACTGCAAATGTGACTTGACGTTGTGAACATGGGATACAACCGAACAGCTGATTGCAAAGTGAAACGTAACGCACGGGACACGAACAGTGTTTTTTCTGGATGAAAGCCTTGTGTTCGTTGGGCCCATCCACCTCCCCTCTCGCCCACCTACTGTGTCTCTTTCACTCTTTATAATGCATCGCTACAGCACTTTGACCTGTGCGTTTACTGTTGCCGCGGATGGGTTTACATTGTAGTTAATGGAAAGCTCGGTGCGTCTCCTACCACTGCGAAAGGGTGCCTTGTGTTGCGGTATTGAACACCGACGACCGTGACAAAGCGACAGTATTTGACAGCCTGGGAATGAGAACGGGCTGCTATTACACGCTTTGGCGTGATATTGGGTTGCGGGCTCGGCTCTCCAAAGTTGACGTTCTGTAAGACTAAAAATGAGTAGACTGACTTGTTTGTTTGATTGAATTCAGAGGGGATTTGTTTGACTTTAGATCAATTTCCTCTTGCTGTCTGGTCACAAATAGTGCAGTTTGGAAGTGTGTGGGCACTACAGTATGAATGCCAGTGATAAGCAGGAAGACCTCTCTGTGTGTCTACATACCGTAGCTCAAATAAAAGAATAGACTGTGATTGTGACAGTTGGGCGATCGCACTGATTCATGTCAAGAATATTACATGTGTGAGAGATTCCGTGTCTTCAGATAATGCAACATGCATGTCTTTTCTGCATGTACTGTATGCTTTGCGTGAGTGTAATGTATGCTTGTTTGAGTTAGGACCTGCACATCTGTGATTTATCACCAGTGTCACTGAACGTGGCTGCAGTGGGAGCCTCTCCCCCTATCCCCACACATCTATTTTTACCAGCTTATTGCTTACCAACCCACTGGAGACAGAGTGATTGGGAGATAAGATCAAGAGATGGAAGAGAGGGGAAGCAAGGGAAGGTAGCAAAGAAGGGAAAGCCCTCTGTTGTCGGCAAACAGATGTCTGTCAGAAGAAGATGAGAAAGATTATTTTGCCGTGAGCACTGTCTGGATGCTTACATTCATTCCAGTTTTCAAGCCAGTGACAGAATAATTTTCTTTTTGTAGTAGGACACAATAAATGCAGTAGAGAGTGAGACGCCTAGCAAGAGAATAGTGTGGAAATGTGCCGTAGTGAGGCAAAGATTGTATGATTGAAGAGAGCAAAAAAAGACAGTATGACTTTTATCATCAGTTAAATTTAGCAGTGTTGTCATCTCAGTATTGTCTCAGCTGTAACGCTGTTTACCATTGACGCCACACTGGCCAACTGTCATTAAAGACAAGTGCTAGAATCTCACAGGCTACATGCCAAACCACACACATACACATTCACACACACACATACAGTACTCCCATTTCCCCCCCCACATATGGCAGGATCCCACTGAGGTGCTACTACGATACCTCACACTACCCCAGTGTGAAGGAAGATCATAGCAAACAATGGATCATCTCCCTTTTGGAGACTGCTATCACGTTATATGTG
>CAKAKR010033208.1:0-13370 GCA_916700685.1 Adelosebastes latens
CCCCCATCCTCCTGTCCTCCCCTCTTCCTCCCCGTTGGACCTCCTCTTTCTCTCCTCTCAACATCTTTTAAGTTGTGGAGCAGAACAGATGGCAGAACATGTAGCTGACCTAAAATACATCCCTCCTCTGGGAGATGTTTCCAGCTCTCAATATGGCCGATCTTCCTCCTATAAGCGCCGGCGAGGAACGCGTCGGAGATGGCCGACCGGGCGGCGGCGAGGACGAGGAGACACAAACCTAAAACTAAAACTCCATCAGTGACATTTAGCAGCAAACAGAAGTATAAATATCATAGCAGGTGATCCCAGCGTTTGGCAGCCATTTTGGCTCTTCTTCCCGTCCTCGGTCCCAGCGGGGCCGCCGACACAGACCGGCTCTGCTGCTCGTTTTCTATCTATACGGTTTATTAACATATGGAGCCAAACCGGTAGAATACAGGGAGATATGTGGACCAGGACATTTTAAACTGCTGCAGCGTCTCCTTCATTACTCACATTGTTATAACTGTATTCTGATGTATTTCTTTTGTATATTAAAGTGAATGTTTCAACACACTACAGGTAAAAACACTTTTCTTCATGCACTGGTCAATTTACAGATTTTGGGCTTCTTTCAGACTGGTGAGAAGAAAACATTTATTTTACTACTCTGTCTATTTGCGTCTGTAGATTTCAACAGTTAACATGAGATGATGCCTCATTTGCATATTTAAACTAGGGCTGTCAGAAAGAAAAGTCAGAAAAATGTAAAAGAAATGTCAAAAAAATAACTGAAAAAAAGTCACAGAAATGTCCAAAAAAAGAAAAAGAAAAAAAGAAAACAAATGTAAAAAAAAAGTCAGAAAAATGTCTGAAAGAGAATCGGAAAAATGTAAAAAATATGTCGAAAAAAAGTCAGAAAAATGTAAAAAAAAAAAAAAAAGTCAGAAAATGTCAAAAATGTTAAAAAAAAAAAAAAGTAAAAAGAAATGTCAAAATTGTCCGAAAATATCCAAAATAAAATTCCGAAAAATGCCAAAATGCATGATTGTATATCGTTAATCACAATTAATCACAAATGAATCCCACATTTTTTATCAGTTCAAAATGTACCTTTCTAGTTTACTATGATATCAGTATCTTCACTCTAGATTTAAAACTGAGCCGCTACGACCTAAAAATCACAAGTTGCGTTAAAGAAATTAGTGGTGTTAAAATGAATTTGCCGTAGTCTGTTCTTCTGTCTGTTTCTAGATGCTGAGACGCCGACCGTCATCTACTGTAAGAAATACAACTACTATGGATCAGTACCTCATACTACCCCACTTCACAACACCTGAACTGTCCCTTTAAACTGAAACCGTTAATCAATTAACTGATTAAAAAGCATTAATTAATTAATTAAACTCTATTTAGATAAAAGTCTTTATGTTCTTTGTTTGTAACTGAGAGGATTGTCTTAGTTCTCATAGTTCATTATCTGAGCAGGAACGACCTCAGTGAGTTTGTTGTGAGGGTCGACCTCCGTTGACTCCACCCTGAACCTGACCTCCGCCTCACCTCGCCGCCTGCTAACTGGAACCAGGACGGAGGTAATGTCACCAAGATGTGTCCCCAACAAAGAGGAGCGGTGACGCTGGCGGAGGTCGGAGGTCTGGATGTCTTCCCGTCACCTCTAAAGTGAAGACACAATCCGTCTCTGTGTGAAGTCGTGTGACGAGGAGGTGAACGGCGAGATTTACGGCGTGGACGACGTCGTTTGGCAGACGTGATGGTAATTATTGTCTGAGAGCGGAGTGATGTGGGGATGACGTACGCTGCCTTTTGTTTAAGTCGACCTGAAGGAATGTGAGGAGAAAATAATTAGTTCTGGCACCAAATGAACGTCTGAAAACAGTAAAGAGTCAAAGTCTGAAGTCAGAGACGGTTCCTCTGAATCAGACCGCTGTTAAATGATGTGCCGTTTGAAACCAGACGTCAACGTTGATTTATTTGTAACTTCTGAAATTAAGTTACAGCACTTTAGTAGGTATTTAAAGTATTTTCAACGTAGTCTCACGGCAGTTCGAAAAATGTGAAATTTGTTTCTATGTACACGAATCAATACATAAAATTTCATGACTTATTCATGAACTGCTGTATGACTGGGCCGGATGTTTGTGTCCCAAAGTGTTGTTGACTTATTTTGAACTTACGTTAGTGACGTTAATGACGATAGTTACATCAGTGACGATAGTTACATTGGTGACATTAGTTAATTTAGTGACGTTCGTGACGATAGTTACATCAATGATGTTAGTTACGTTAGTGACGCAAGTTATGATAGTGATGTTAGTTATGTTGGTGACGTTAGCTATGTTAGTGACGTTAGCTATGTTAGTGACGTTGGATAATTTAGTGACGTTAGTTACGTTAACGATGTTAGTTACGTTAATGACGTTAGTTATGTTAATGGCGTTAGTTACGTTAATGGCGTTAGTTACGTTATTGAAGTTAGTTACGTTAGTGACGTTAGTAACGTTAGTTACGTTAGTGATGTTAGTGCCGTTAGATACATCAGTGACGTTAGTTATGCTAGTGACGTAAGTTATGATAGTGATGTTAGTTACGTTGGTGACGTTAGCTATGTTAGTGACGTTGGATAATTTAGTGACGTTAGTTACGTTAACGATGTTAGTTACGTTAATGACGTTAGTTATGTTAGTGATGTTAGTTACGTTAGTGATGTTAGTTACATTAGTAACGTTTGTTACGTTAGTGACGTTTGTTATGTTAGTGACGTTTGTTACATTTGTGACGTTAGTTACGTTAGTGCTGTTAGTTATGTTAGTTATGTTAGTTACATTAGTTACGTTAGTGACGTTAGTTACATTAATGGCGTTAGTGACTTAGAGGCGTTAGTGACTTAGAGGCTTTAGTTACGTTAGCGACATTAGTTAATTTAGTTACGTTAGTTAAGTTAGTGACGTTAGTAACGTTAGTGACGTGTTTTCCGTACTCATGTTACATTGTTTACGTTCATATTTTACTTAGTTTTGGTACTTATTTTAAGATCAAACATGTTTTTTCTAAATCTAACTAAGTGGTTTTGTTACCTCAACATAACTGTGACCTTTTCACAATAACGATGTGCCGTTAAATGACGCATGAAATGTCCTTAAAATGTTGTGCTATTTATACGTCTTACCATGAGATCAGGTTGGAATCTGCTTTTAGTTGTTTTGGTGCTTAAAAATAAATAATAAAAGTAAAAATTGAAACTACCTCAATAGTCAAGAAACTATTATAGAATAATAACTAAAGTAGAACTTCATAACTAAATATAGAATAAAACAAACCTGTACATCTGTTTTTAAAATGAAAGAGCTGCACAGTTTTTTGCAGGAATGTGTAAAAGTTCACATAAATGAAATGTGCAGAGAGGGGAGGAAATGACATTATAAGGTATTTTAACGGCTGGTTGAATAGTGTGAAACACAGCTGCATATTTTTCTGCTGTTTACAGGTTAAATTCTTCCAACAGTTCATTGTTAACATGTGAGTGAAGGATGTGAAATACTTCCACCATGTTGGCGCAGCGTCAGACCACCACAGGAAACCCTCACACTTAACAAATATGGAGATCCGTATTTATTTTTCCAGTTGTAACTGAAGTGCTGCAGTTTTACAGCTGGAAGTCAGAGTTTCCTGCTTTTCTCAGATATTTAATGTGCGAGAGCGAGTTGGCAGCGGCGGGATGTAATGGAGGAGTGTTGAGAACAGTGGTGGCATGTCCACTCAGCCAAACGCTGCCAGCTCAATCTCTCTGGATTTCACATTAAGATCGCCCACCGAGAGCCAGAAGAATAATAAAAAAACCTGAATAACCTTCAGCTGCTGACAGACGCCGAGGCCACGCCCCCTCGTTCACTCCCAGGTTATTATCTCATCAACCTACGAGTCATTACCGATGTGAGCTGAGGAGGAAACGAGGACTGAAGTCAGAGGGGAAAGAAAAACATTCAGCGCTGTATGGAAGACCATTACTGACAAGTACATGAACATATATATGTAGTTATAGTTACAGGATACTCAGCAGTTTGGGAAATATTCACCAGTTTTAATGTTTTAATTTGTGTACACCGACACGAATTTCACATTTCTTTCGTTTGTAATCCACGTAATCGTGAACCAGAAAGTATAAAAAGTGGTGAACGCCGCCGTGTAGGGAGGAGGTCAGAGTGGATGGGTGGGTCTAAAAACACCAGACTTTCACCAGGAGACCGCTATTGGTGCCCCGTGTGAGGCAAGAAGTCAACGTTGATTTATTTGTAACTTCTGTCCTTAAGTTACAGCACTTCTGGAGTTTTTTTTTAACCCATACCACCATCTTTTACTAAACCTAACTAAGTAGTTTTATTTTGAAAAGACTGGAGCAGAAATTGACACGTGTCACATGTTGCTGGACATTCGTATCGAAACGCACAAAAAATAGATAGTTAAAAGTCGTGCTGAGCGTCACGGAAAAAAAAAGGGAAATTCTTGTCTATGTACACGAATCAAATAGATTAAATTTAGTGATTATTTCACAAACTGCCGTGAGACTGAGTTGGTATATTAAATATGAAGCTGCAGCCAGCAGCCAGTTAGCTTAGCTTAGCATAAAGACTGGAAACAGGGGGAAACTGCTAGCCTGGATTTATTCAAAGGTAAAGCTCCTCTAAAGCTGATTAACACGTTATATCTGGTTTCAAAAGTGTAAAAACATCTTGGTTATGTGCTGGAAAATTTCTTGGAAGTCCAGGCTAACAGTCTCCCCCTGTTTCCAGTCTTTATGCTAAGCTAAGCTAACTGGCTGCATTTAAGATATCATACGAACCGTTTTATGAGGCTACGTATTTAGTATTCATCAACATTTACTTCACAATGACAAGTTAAAGCTAAGCGCTGGTCGTGTCCCGTGTGAGTCATGTAACTTCCGTACTTAAGTAACGTTACTTCCACCGTCTTTTCCTAAACCTAACCAAGTTGTTTCCTGTGAAGGCGGAAGTTTATTTTGAAACGATTAAGATCATATGAACCGTTGTATGAGGATACATTGCATTGTAATACATGGTCAATGTTTTGAAAAGATGGCGGCAAAGTTAAGGCTATAAATCTATTTAGTTATGGTTATAAATAACATCATGGTTTGGCTTAAATTAAGATTTCTTTTAACGTAACGTAAACTACCGACGTGACGTCATGTGACTCAGTGACATAATTTCGTTAATTTAGCTGTTGCTCTTTCAAAAAGAAAAGGCGGGAACAGTCCTTTGTTTACGTTTTCAGGGGTGTGTGTCAGCGGATCGCCTCGCTTCCCAGCGTTGGACGCTTGATGGGCCGCCACTAGACACCTGATTGGACGAACTCTTTCCCTCCGTGGGCTGCTGATGATGAATCCGTGTTTATTTTAGATCAACGGTTAGTTTAAAAGTTTTTAGAGAGTTTCCAGAGGTGGCGAGTCGCACCGGCGCCCCTAATTTGCATAAAGTAGCCTATACCTCAACTTGATGCAAATGAGGAGCGGGCGACGTGACGCCTCATCTCTCGCTACCAGAATGCATTGCACGGTTGCGGACATGTACCACTGGATTTAACATCATAGACATGACCACCGACTACTAGTGGAACAATTTAGCCACAAATTCACAGACACGCTCCAGACAGATACTGGGTTTTGACCGAGTCTACCTCTATCTACCTATTCGTCTACCTAAAAATGTTATAAATAAGACCTTTAAAAAAGGATCAACACCGATGCAGAAGTTAAAGGGATTTAACTCATTGTCTATTTTGCATCATAATTTAGATTAAGATGGATTTTATTTATTTATTCTAAAGTGTAGTATTACTACTATTACTGCAGTCAAATATTTTCCACCTCTGATCGTTGAGGGTTTTCTGTTCTTGGCAGTAATGATCTTCCATATTTTCCTGTGCACACAAGGTTTTAGTGAATAGTTGTAATTTCTCCCTAATCCTGCTCTAATAACAGGAAGCAGGGAGTGCTGCAGTCTGTGGGTGGCTGGGTGGGATTATCGTCGCGTGGACGCCCAAACGGAGAGGAAACAGGAGAGGGTGCCAGCTCGGAGCTCCTTCCTCCTCCTCCTCCTCCTCCTCCTGTTTCATCCTGAGTGCTTCCACAACCCTCGCATGATTTAGAGCGCCGGCAGCAGAGTTCACGGTGGATTCACGCCAGCGACGAGCCCCCTTTTAACACCAGCTTTGTATTCTAATGACCCCCTAAACTGCACACCAATCCATTTTCTGTCCATTAGCAGCCGCTAACGCCGCTGCAGCTAATATTCTTTAATTCACTCCACAAAGGGGGAGATTGTCCGGGGCCTCGCTGCACTTAATGCCTGCAATTACATCAGGTTACACATCCTGAAGTGACCCCCGGGGACCCGAGAGAGAGAGAGAGAGAGCCCCACCCCCTCCGACACCGCCGACCAACGCCACCCAAGCACCTGATAGCCGCTGGCAGCGTCGCCACCCGCCGCCCGCCGCCCGCCGCCGATGCTCCTCACGCAGACGATCCGTCTCTTTCTGTCGGAGTCTGACTCCCCTCTGGCGCTCCGCTGTCGCTCGCTTTCATTAAGAAATAAAACATGCTGGAATGTGACTGGACGGCGCAGATGGCCGAAACAAACCTGCAGTCAATTAGGGCCGGCACAATACGGGTTCTGTCCCGAGGAGAGGGGGAAGAACCGGGCCCAGAGTGTTGTTTTATGGCACTTATTTATTGCCTTATAACTCAGAAATCAAATTAGTTCATATTGAGCTCCAGTCCGCGTGATTGATTTCCCTTCGCGGGGTCGAGTTGATACGAGCGACGAGCCGGGGCCAAAGAAAACACCAGGAGGCCACGAGGAGGAGGTCCTGGAAGAGACCCAGAGACCAGGAGGAGGAGGAGGAGGAGGAGGAGGAGGAGGAAGTACTCAGGTCCTTTGCTGTAGTACAAGTACTAGTACCAAACTGTGAAAGACACAGAGACCAGGAAGAGGAGGAGGATGAGGAGGAAGAGTAGTAGTAGTAGTAGATGAAGAAGAGGAGGTGTGTGTTCATTACAGCTGATACGTGTCCTCTGAGGATCCAGGATCCGTCTCACGGCTCCAGATCCAGCAGAGGGTTTGAGCCGGACCCCTTTATGGGGCCCGGTGGAGACCCCTCATCCCTCAGGGCTCTCTGGAGACTCGGGGACGCTTGCAAGAACGAGCCCCCCGCCGCCAGTTTGACCATCGCCATCTCCACGACAACCAGCCAGCAGCGAGCCAATTAGACAGAGAGAATAAAACCACAGAGAGAGATCAGAGATGTGACCATAAAATACTCTTTATTCTTCATCCTGCTGGTCCCAGATTTATACTGGTCCCAGATTTATACTGGTCCCAGGTCTGAACTGGTCCCAGGTCTAAACTGGTCCCAGCTCTGAACTGGTCCCAGGTCTAAACTGGTCCCAGGTCTAAACTGGTCCCAGGTCTGAACTAGTCCTCAGTGTGTCAGTGTGTCAGTGTGCTGACTTGACTATGACTTGCCTCAAACTGCATGTGATTATCATAAAGTGGGCATGTCTGTAAAGGGGAGACTCGTGGGTACCCATAGAACCCATTTACATTCATTGATCTGGAGGTCAGAGGTCAAGGGACCCCTTTGGACATGACAGTTTTTCCTCGACAAGATTTAGCTTTAGTTTGGAGCGTTATTTAACCTCCTTCATGACAAGCTAGTATGACATGGTTGGTACCGATGGATTCATCAGGTTTTATAGTTTACTATGATACCAGTATCGGACTTTCCTTCTGGCTTTCTTTCGGACATTTTCCAGACTTTTTTTAGAATTTTTTGGACAATTTTCAGATTTGTTTTGGGACATTATTCTGACCTCTTTTTCGGACATTTTTTTGACAATTTTCTGAAAATGTTTTTTATAAATGTTTTGAACAATTTTCAGACTTTTTCTGAATTTTTTGGACAATTTTTAGACGTTTTTCCAGACTTTTATTTCTGCCTTTTTTTTTTTTTTTTAACTTTTTTTTGGACATTGTTTTGGACACATTTACATATCTGGAGGTTAGAGGTCAAGGGACCCCTTCATGACCAGCTAGTATGACATGGTTGGTACCGATGGATTCATCAGGTTTTATAGTTTACTATGATACCAGTATCTTCACTCTAGCTTCAAAACTGAACCGCTACAACCTAAAAATCACAAGTTACGTTAACACTAATTTCTTTAATATATACACACAATATATAGTAGGTATAATAGTATATACTGTATATATTATATATATATATAACATATTTTTATTATATTATTAGATCCTCCATATATATATATGTAGAGTTTGTATTGAATTTAATGACTCATTCAGTAATTCATGTTTTTAATCCATCAAGTCTGCAGAAACCTGAATACTCACTAAAGAATCACATGAACATTTATAACGGCATTATTACCAAAAATACAACATGTTTCCCAACCTGGCAACCCAAAACTTCTTCTTCTTCTTCTTCTTCTTCTTCTTCTTCTTCATGACTTATAACTGGTTTATAAAGTACATGATGTATGAAGCATTAACGCAGCATCATAACGGTGATTAAATGACAGAGAGGTGTGTGTGTTGGACGGGTCAGATGTTTAACTGTAATTAGAAACAGAGAAGAAGAAGAGGAGCAGTGATGATGATGATGATGATGATGATGATGATGATGAAGGTGTAGTAACATGTAGAGGAACAGTCTGACTCCCCCCCCCACCCCCCTCCTCCAGGGTCAGACAGATGTTAGAAACATTACCAAACACAGCCAACAATAAAAGGAGCCAGTGTGAGTTTTCCAGGAGTGCAAACAAAAGAATGTTTTAATGGTGCTGCTTTAAGAGGCGGCCCGGCCCGGCCCGGCTCGGCCCGGCTCGGCCCGCTGGACTGCTGCAGAAATTCAATTACAGCGTGATTGAGTGTTGACATTTCTGAGGCCGTAAGACAGGAAATTCATTAAAAGCAGCAGAGCAGCCTGGGAGGGGAACCGGGGGGGGGGGAACTCCAGCGGCTGTTAAAGAACCCGCCGGTCCGAAGTGATTATGGAACGGATCGCTGCTCGGGTCAGAACCACCGCGCTCACTGCTCAGGCCTATTGATTGAGACTAACCCACCTGGGAGCTGGACTCACATCTGTAGGGAGGGAGGAAGAGGAGGAGGAGGAAGAGGAGGAGGAGGAGGAGGAAGAGGAGGAGGAGGAGGAATGTGAGGCATTCATTCTGACAGTATGGTTTTGTAATATATTAATCTGAGAGAGAAACAGAAGAAGAACCAACATTTGTTAGCAATTTATGACAAAGTCTGATCATTACAGCGAACCTTCTTCTTCTTCTCCTCCTTCCTCTTCTTTTCCTTCTTCTTCTTCTTCTTCTTCATGTTCTTTTTCTTCTTGTTTGTGTTCTTCTTCTTCTTCTTCTTCTTCTTCTTCTTCTTCTTCTTCTTCTTCTTCTCACACATGTTCATATTTTTTAAACAAAATATAATTTCTATTTGTTCCTCCCTCTCAGGTAAAGTTCCTCTGGCGTCGTCACATTTTATTATCATTTGTCATAGAAGAAGAAAAACACATAAACATCTCTCTTTAAAACCGGAGACAGAAACACGGAGATGAAGGACGGATTCATTCAACCTACACTAACGATCATATTTAACGTCTCTCATGTGTTTATTATAAATCATGTTTAACAGCTGATCAGTTTACTGTTTGAGTTGAAGAAGAAGAAGAAGAAGAAGAAGAAGAAGAAGAAGAAGAAGAACGCAGTGACTCTACTGACACCAACATTATATGATGACTGTTTCTGTACCAGCAGAACTGAAGCTGATCATCAATATAACATCTGATTAATGCAGTCAATCAATCAACGCATTTATTAACAATAATATTCACGAGATTATTCATAAAGTGTTTCTCAAAGAAGCAAAATGTAAATCATCAGATGTTGATGATGAAGTTTATCAGTCTGGTTGTTTTCTCAAAGATCCATAATGTGATTTTAAATGTCTCCAGATGTGGATACGTAGATATTAAACAGTGTGAGCATCATGTGACCTCGAGGTGGGACATCCCGTTACGAGTCACTTTGACCTCGACGCTGCAGCTTCCTGTCCGAGCGTTAAGCGCTCCCCGGACGGACGGAGGACGACATCTGCAGCGTCCTCTCTCAGATCCGTCCATAAAGACTTTAACGTCCTCGACCGGCCGCCGTCGCCACCGCCGCCGGGCTGTTAACCTGTTTATAAATCGCCATCCTTCATTTGCTCTGCTAACGGCTCTCCGAGGGCCCGTTGGAGGCGACGGCGACCCAGCAGGTACCAGACCGCCACGCTTTTTATTCTCTAACAAAGAACATTTAATCATCTTTCTCTCTGTGATTAAAACTATACTTTCTCAGAGTTCGGTGAGAACTTGAGGAGTAGAGTTTGAAGACGTATTTCGCAGCATTAAAAGTTGTGTTGTTGTATTTTTTTTCCAGCTGCTCTGCAGGTGTTGAACGGTTAACGGTGGAGTTGTGTAAACCCCGCCGAGTGCAGCAGCCATCTCCAGGTGATTAAACGCAGGCCTATTTCTAAATAAATGATGCCGTTCTGATCCCCCTCCAGCTCAGAGAGGTCAGACTCCCAGCCCGGATTCACTCACAACTTTGAGGCATAAAATAAGAGAAAAGAGTCAGAAAAACCTCAACAAATCATATTTTCTACCTGAGAGCGCTTTCAGAGGGGTTAAAAGAAATCCCTGAAAACAGGAGCATCCCGGGGTAATGAAGCAGCTCATGAATATTCTGTGCGGGGCTTTCGCAACAAGTCCACTTTTTCTTATTTTCTAATTGACGGAAAGTTCAGACAATTATTTATTTATGGCAGCGATTCCTCGGCGCTCCCTCGGAGGCGGCTGGTAAAGAAATAAGAGCGGGGTTGTGTTGTGAGAGGAGGAGCCGGGCGGCGGACAAACCCCGAGACCTTGTAAAGATCGCTGCTAACACATTTTCTACCGAGGATTTGTGAACTCCATCTCGGCTAATCACAATGGAGCCTATTAGTGCTTGACATTTTTATCCGGCAGCCAAAGACTTCACATCTCGGCTGCGGCGGCGGGGGCTAACGGTATAGCGGACGGCTCGGCGGGGGCAGGGGGGGGCGGCCGGCGCTCCTCCTGGGCCCACCTGCAATCCAATACCTGAGCCCCAGCGCCCCGGACGCATTGATTTCTTGTCAGCCGCAGAAGTTTTCAGCCCGGGTTGAGGGCGAGGATGTGGGGGGGGGGATAAGGGGTGAGAGAAATCTTAATTAAGAGAGGGGGATTTACTCGACCTGGCTGCAGCTTCTTTGGGGATCCGCTCGATGAATCATACGAAAGGAGGGAGAAGAAGAAGAAGAAGAGCGGCGTGTTTCCTGCTGGAGATTAAACAGAGTGACAGGCCGAGCGCCGTCGAGCGCCGCGGCCGCCTCGATGTCGATTC
This sequence comes from Adelosebastes latens, assembly GCA_916700685.1. NCBI lineage: Eukaryota > Metazoa > Chordata > Actinopteri > Perciformes > Sebastidae > Adelosebastes > Adelosebastes latens. The sequence goes on from CAKAKR010033208.1 coordinate 11,501, forward strand.
CTCTCCTTCCTTACGAGGGGGTGAAGGTGGGGCCTCGGGCAGATCTGCACTGTTGAACTCATTACGGAGTATTACCCGCTAAGAAAACACTTCGCCGCTCTAATTGCCCAATTTAGGACTGCAGGTGGTCGCGGCAGCCGGCAGTCACTCACACACCTTTTTACTGGTTTCTCTCCCGGCTCTCTCGCCTCGCCACCGACCCCGGCGCTCTAATAACAAACACATGACGCCGCGTTAAACCCGGTTTAAGTCTTCATCAGACAGGAAGGAAGTGATCCGTCACTCATTTTAATCTCTTTATATCTCAAACAAACTCTTCTGTTATTAGATTTAAACTGTGATTCAGAAACGAGTGAACAGACGATGTTTGATGGTCCGACTGAAACTATGTGAACACCTGCAGCAGGTAAAGTCACCGTCTGACCACCGTACTGTCTGTGTGTCCAACCTTTAATAAAGAAACTGAAGCTACACGCACATCTTCTGGGACTGTCCAAAACCATTAGAACATTGGCAAAATATACAAAAAGAAATTTAAAAAATGTTTGGATATAGAACTGCCCCTTAAAAGCATCTTATTTTATACTGTGATTAATAATACCAGAGGATATAGAAGACAATAATCGGATATTACTACTCAGAGTCCGACTTTTAATTGCTAAGAAGATGATGACAGTCTCCTGGTTGAGGCCTCAGTAACACAACGGAGGGAGAAGGTTAAAGAGGTTCACTACATGGAAAACATCACTGCAAGGTTACAACTAAGGCCCAGATGTGTTCTTAACTAAGTGGTCCCCAATAACTTCACTTTTCTTAGTTAATGTGAACTAAATGTAACAACCTGGGGATTTTTATTTTTTTTTAATCTTATTTTCATTTTTGTTGATATTTATTTATTTATTTATTTATTTATTTATTTATTTTTCTCGTTGTGATTTATTATCACTATTTACTTTGTTTATACTTCTCTTCTCTTCTCTCTTAATATAAGTATAAATAAACATGTTCTTTTTTCTCCCTGTACATCTATCTATGTATATATTCTCTGTGGATGCCGAAGCTCACGATCTGCCTCCTATAAGGACACTTCTGACCTTGTTGTGTCAAAACGTGTGATTGTGCTGTTCGACTGCAAGGAAATAAAGAGAAGTTCAAAAAAAATAATAAGAAAAAGAAACTGAAGCTTTAGACTCTAATTAAACCTTTCAACAGAGAGCAGCAGCCGTCTATAATATAATATAATATAAAGTGCGACCACTCGATGCACATTCAAGTTGTGGGCCCAAATATTAATAATACATAAATAATAACACAATATGTTCAGTAGTTAATGTCAGAGGTTTTCAGCTGTAACAGCAAATGCAGTTTTTATTGTTTTTAAGATGAAGTCAGAAAACAGTTTAATGTTCATGAATGAGGACAGGTGTTCTTTTCAGATTAACAGAAAGTGGATGGTTGTGTTGGTCACTCTAACACGTACAGCACGCCCAAGCTGATCCCACAAGTGTTGAATTGGGTTGAGGTGTGGACTCTTGGCAGGCCGTTCCATTCTCTCTACTCCCACATTGTGGAGGTAGTCTGTGATAACCCTGGCTCTGTGGGGGCGAGCGTTGTCGTCTTGGAGGATGAAGTTAGGTCCCAGATTGTGGAGATATGGGATCGCCACTGGCTGCAGAATCTCATCCCGATATCTCCCTGCATTGAGATGGCCTTCAATGATGACAAGCCTTGTTTTGCCAGTGACATCATTGAGGGAACACACAACCACGCTGGCTGACCTGCAACGAATCCTGGTTGAGGAATGGAACGCCATCCCACAGCAACGTGTGACCAGGTTGGTGACCAGCATGAGGAGGAGGTGCCAGGCTGT
>CAKAKR010033210.1:0-21728 GCA_916700685.1 Adelosebastes latens
GTAATGCCTATTTCTCGCCTCAGATGTTTTCAGAAACATCTTGTAGTGTACTGTTTAGCTGGAAAATGAGAAAGTTTGTGACCCGGCAGCCATGTTGAGATCAGTTCAGGAAATACTAAGCACCGCCCACCAGTCGGAGCACAGCCAATAGGAACGCTCTCTCAATGAAATGACCTGTGATTGGTCAAAGTCTCCCATCACTGGCTAGATTTTTTATAAGTCTTAAAAACAGAGCCATGGGGAGGTGCAGAAGTCTAGTTTTCTCTCAGAACACTCGATTTACAATATGCTGAAAGGTTATTATGGAATTTTTACCCAATGATGCCAAAAAACAAAAACTGCCTACTGCAAGTTTAAACTGCAAAGTTTACTTTCTGTCATAATTTTTTTATTTTGTGTCTACGCAGAGCTAAACTAACTGTAAATCTCTTCATTAATAATCAAATAGTCATATGCCTCCAATGAAAGCATGAAAAGCTGAATAAACAGAATTGTCTGGTAAGGTAAGGGAACATGTTTTCTCAAGGGAAAGTGAAGAGGACTAGGGAACTCAGAGCTATAACTCAATCTGGGACAGATGTAGCACTATTATCCTTGTTACCCAGTGAGTCAGTCACATCACTGTAACTCTACCTGTGGGCAGTAATCTCCATATCCATGGTTTCATGCTGTACCATTAACTCAAGACCATCACAGTGTCTCACCGTGCATAAATGGCTGCACCTTGGTGATGGGCATGGTCGGGCTGGGTGCAGCCGGAGGTCGGGGCTCTTCAGGTTTGACAGATTCTTTCTCCGAATGGGCAAAGCTGCCCAGGGGGCTGACGTTCAGTGTGTCGGGGGTCTCAACTGTGGGGAGGTCTTCCTCTGTCACTGAAATCACCTCTATCCTGGAGGGGTCCGGTTGTTCAGGTGCCTTAAGTTCCTAAATGGGGGCAACAGAGAGGAAAATGATCCATATGACTCTGATTTCATTAATAAAAGGCATGCTAAGCAATTTGTGAAATCAAGTATATGAAGACTTTATCCACCATTTGTTTTTATGTATTTGGGATCAAACTTCTTGCCAAAAGACGTTTGGGTGTGATGGAAAGTGGATGCAGAGGGTAGACAGAAAGCCAGGTAAGCTTGCAGATTCCCTCGTACAGTGCTGAAGGTTTGCTGCTCTGTAAATAAGGACATTGAAGTTTCTCTCTTTTGAAATGAAGGCTTCACATATCTTGACAGCATGGCAATCCCAGAGGACTTAACCAATGTTTAACCAATGTACGTTTGTTGTTAGAAAGCAATCGCTTTGGCTCATTTTTCAAAACTTAACACTTAACACTTAACTTTCTCTAAACTGTAAGTGCAATCCTCACAACTGTTTGATGGGACATCACAACTCTATAGCATGTCTGCTAAAGGTAGTAACTCACCTAAAACACTTCATTCATGCTTCTAAACCAGTTAATGTGTCAGTTAGTTGGCCAATGGAACCAAAAGTTGTTTTGTCATGGTGTAAGCCGTACTGGTCAAAATGTTCAGATGTTTTTTCACCACTGCAGTCGAACCTGGAAATGTTTCTTATATACACAAGTCTCTATTTTGTTCTACTTGTTTCTCAACACTGATGCTGACTGTACGATACCAGAATCTCAGTTCTGTCCAGCTGAAGGCTGCTGTGTATCACACTGAGCTTCTTAGACTCTCATTTCAACACCAGGTAAAGGTTTACTGGGAAAAGTCAATACTGTAGTACACAGGAACGGCATATACACATTTGTATACAGTAAATGTATTTGTGTCGCAATGTGTTACATGTATTATAAAAATTCACCGTTGAGCTTTCATGTAAAGTCATGTAGTGAACGGAAAATCTGCCACAAAATTACATACATGCCAAAAAACAAACAAACCAGCAACAATGAAAGAACCTGCTGTAGTTCAGTAAAGAAAGATATATATATTTGTACCTCCTCACAGAACGTAACACCATGTCATAGATATTTATGTAATATACATGTATGTCTGACAGATGTTGATAATTGAATGGATAATTTTGCATGTGATGGCTCAAACAATGAAAGAATGTTTAGAAGTTGTGAAGAGAACGACAGTTTCACTGAGAATCAACTCATCAGTTCTGATCAGCAGACATGTGAAAGTGGTTATTGTTCAAATTAGACAATTGTACTCTTTTGTGCTCATGTGCCAAAACACGTGGAATTTGCTTGAATGAATGAGAAATTCTAATCTGTTGTGAACAATAAACTAATTGTTCAGAGATTTAAGTTTTGAAATGAAATATTCTCATTTGAGAATTGAGCCAAGGCGAACGAGAAAAACTGTAATATTAAGTTTTACATATTTTTTGTTTTATTAAAAACAAAAACAAAAAGTCCCCAGGGCCCCCCTCAACATATTATTTAGTTTGATTTTTCTAGTATATTTCTAGTCATAACGTATTGTATGTGCCTTTATATAAACAATCAACTAATTGTTCCAGCACTAATTTCAATGACCATATTTAGTTGACTTACTGTTGATGTGTCAGCAGCAGGAGTGTTGGCAGCAGGATCTGCAAAAAAGAGATAAGAAGCAGAGGGATAAGTGGAGATGACATTGGCAAAGGAACCACAGAGAAAATGGAAGTAAGGGAAGAAGAGATGATGAAGAAGAGATGGGAAAAAAACAGCCATGACTAAGGAAAAAGGCTGGTTGAGTTCTATGACCCAGTTATGTCAAACTTACTGATCTCCACGAAGCTCTTCGTCATCATGCCATTGTCCACACTCAACTGTGCTCTGTCTAAGACCATGTCCCCCCAACTCCATATATCCCTCTCCCTTTTTCTGTCTCCTTTCTCTCTTTTTCTCTCCTTTTTCTTCCCCCTCTCTCTGTGTCCTAATGGCTGCCCTCCTGCCGTGCCTACACTTTGGTACAATAAGACACCTGAGCAGGTGAGTGCTGCCCCACTGAGTGGGGATCGGGTGACCATCCACCTCCCACTCTGTGGGTAGGATTACATACTCGTGTGTCCCCAAAGTTTACTGGTAGTCGGTGTGGGGAGGCAGCAGGAGGAGGAGGAGGAGGAGGAGGAGGAGGAAGCTGCTGGTCAGTGCCTGGACACCGTCCAGTGGCTTCACTGTCCAGCTGCTTTCTGCAAATAGACCCATAGAAAGATACAAGAGCATCATTTAATATATCTTTAGATGTATTTTAAGGTCAGTTCAGAGTTCAGAGAGAGTTCTGATTTTATGTGACTCTTGCAGCAACATTCTCTTTCATTTCTCTTCTATTTTCTCTCAATACTTGTATTCTATTAAGAGAAAAAAACACTATAAATAAAAAGGGGCAGGTATGAACATAGGTAACGCCCCCTAAACACTATATAAGGGCAGGTATTAGCATAGGTAACGTCCTCTAAACACTATATAAGAGCAGGCATTAGCATATATGTTAATACCTTAGAGGATAATTTCCTAAAGGTATTATTTAATTTACCTTAAAGGATCATTTCACCTAATTAAAACAAACCTCTCAATTACTCCTAGTGGTATTTTATATTAGGTGAAATGATCCTTTAAGTTCAACCTACTGTAATTAAGTCATACACAGGTATGTCAAATTATTGACCATCCTAAATATTGACATAGTGCTGGAATTCACTTGATCAAAAATGTCTTCAAGCTGAAGTTATAACTGACTGAGTTAAATACCAGTAGAGGCCAAAGAGCAACTCTGACCATTCCTAATGAAAATAAAACAGGTACAAAGCAGGAAGCAGATATTATGAAGTCTATTCCTGCCAAGATATCTCAGTAAGGTATTAACCTGACTGATGTCTAACTAGCTGCTGGCTCGTCTGTAGACCGTCCAACATGATCATCAATAAATAAAGTTACTTCATTTCACTCTCATGAAGCTTTACTTCAAATTCACCCCCCCTCTGAATTTGTGGAAAGTTTGTAGATCTAAAGATCCAACAGATATGTCAGTATTATCAGTATTATTCAACAGAACAGTCTTCTTCAGCACAATATGATTATAAAAAAATATATTTTTTTATTCAACACTGCAGAGCATTCTGAAACAAAAATAAATAAAACGACACAAACAAAATAAATAAATAAATAAATATGATTAATAAGGTACAGATTAAGAAAACTATAAACAGCTTCTTTTCTTTTTCCCTATGGTCAAACCCTACTGTATAAAACAGCTGTCTATTTCATCTAGTCATCCATCAATACTTCTAAAATAAATCTTATTATCACTACAGACTATTTTGTGTGAACACTTTTTCACTTATTTGGAGCAAAACTCTTCACATTCACAGAGTTCACTGTTCATCTGATGAATGTAAGTCCAACAGGCACTCTCTGTTAGCTCTGTTTTTGGTCTCCACCAACTCCTGAGAAAAATATCAATGTGTTTATCTGCTAAATGCTCCACTGTGTTCACCAGCTACAGTCTGTGTTCACCAGCTACAGTCTGTGTTCACCAGCTACAGTCTGTGTTCACCAGCTACAGTCTGCTAACTGTGTCTGCCTGCTGTTTGCTGCTGAACAGCTGGTGTCCAGTGGAAACACTGACGATGGAGGAGATTCTGTCACTACAACCCAACCCTTTTACAATACATAGTCATTTGATCCATTGCTAATATAAAAAATATTGATTAGCGCAACTTAAAGGACTGAAACAATTGCGCTAGTTTGAATGTTTTTTTTTACCATGTATGTGCAATTATAATCCTGTATATTGTAGTTTGAACAGCTCCTGTTCAGTGGTAGACACATGTGCATTATTGTTGTGTCTAATATTAGAGTCCATGCCAACACCATTAATACATCACTGCATTGCACCACAAGCGGCCATAGCTTGTTGAATGATCCTCAGACTGTGTCAGGTCTTTTGATGGATGATCGGATGAGCTCAGTTCATGGTCCTTACTTACAGGAAGTAATGCTCCAAAGAATCCCACCAATTGTGTCTCTTGAATGTGGCACTAGGTTTAGTTTTTCCATGTTGCAGTCTTAGGCCCAGTTGCTGTGTGGAGTCTGTTGCTTTTCTCACAAACTGGAGATGCAACGTGAACAACCATATTCCTAATTTGGCCCCATTTCTGCAGAAGCTGGCTGGTAGTGCACCCTGATCACGGCGTCCTCCGAGGTAGAAAGTGGGTGCAGGACTGGTGGCGGCCCACACTGTTGCCCTTCCTGAGCTCTCCTTTGTGGGAAAGAGCCAGATAGATGCCTGGGTGAGACAGAGAGGAGTAGGTGGTGTAGTGATTCTCCTCCAGGTTCTCCTTCAACAGGCAGTCGTCAGAAAACTTCTCCTAGAAAAGACAAGTCAAGACATTTAATATTGGTTGGTTGTGTTTCAGTTCCATCATGCAGCCCTGTACTAAACGTTTAGAGAGGAAAGTCTATCTTAAATTCATCCTTATGTAACACTCTGTGACCCAGGTCTGAGAACCTGCACACTTTCTTTCACAACATGCATCCACAACACATTTAATCTATGCTGTGTTGATGGTGTGAGCATCGCAGTGTGCTACTTACTGCTCCGTACGCCAGTCCTTCTTTATTCATACAGAGGTACAAGCCACTCTTGACTCCTCTGATTCCCACCACTCCGTGTTTCATAGCAAACACATTCAGCCAACCTGGAAGAGATAGAGGAGAAATGCAGGTTCAAGCGATGCATAAAGGCTCGGATGCATTCTTGGGGGTAAATCAGAGATATCTCCCAAGAATTTTCACATAACAACTGGGTTTAAAATATTGGCCGAACTCACAGTGCTCGGTGGGTTTGTGGACGCCTCCTATGGAGCCACTGGGCAGAATTTGGAGATGGAAGCCAATCCCAACACGGCAGTAGAGCAGCTTCTGTTTGACCCCTTCTCTGATTGGATGAGAACTAGGACCTGCAATACAAAAAGATGATTGGTTGGTTGGAATAGATGACACTTAGACCACTAAGTTGTCCTACTGGATAGTTTCATCCAGGAGGAACAGATTGATTCCCTTTTGACAAAGATTATTTGTTATCATGTAATAAATACAGAAAATATTTCTGAGGGAATTCCCATCAATTGTCATAAACGGCACAAATTTGCTGCAACTGCTTCAAAACTATCTTTATACGACACTCAGATGCAATGCTATTGTAATCATTCCTTTGGAGCCTTGGTTCTGTGCAAAACCACAGAATCTGAAGTGCAGCTGAAGCTGTTCTGAGGCTTCAGTAGTCTGAGTAAGACAAAGGTATAATGTCTTTTTTCAATGTATTTGCCTTTGTTTCCACAGACATGGTAAGAGGACTGTGCAGGTCGGTATGGAGAGGAGGAATCACTACAGCGACCAACTGATATGTGAGTATTGTATTAAGACAGACTTGAGTAAATGTCAACCTGTCCTTTAAGATTTCAGTCCTGCTTGATTGGGCGACACTTGATTGGGCACTGCTGGTGCATTTAATCATGCAGTATATGACATGGTTATCGTCTTGACCACTGAGGGCAGTACACATGCTTTGACCTGTCAAGCAAACCGTGGGCTAAAGAAGACGATGTTGTCAAACACTGATAATACTGACACTTCAGCCTCACATTCAATTTGTGCACTGAATCCTTATGCCTTGGTATGCAATACACCTTTTATTTACAGCACACATTTTGACTTGTTTTAGACAGAAAAGCACAGGTGACATGTTAAAAATGAGCTGGAGCACACATTACCTAAATGGAATGTTATTATTTACACCTGTGATTTTCACATTTTTGGCAACTTGAAACAAAGAAAAGAAACTAAACCTTTGGGGGGTAATGCCTTTAAGTAAATCAAGAGAACTTCTGCTTTCCATTCTGGGAGCAAAGTAAAACAGCTTACCTTTTGCTTTCAGCAGGGCGTCCCTCATGTGCAGCTTCCAAAGGCCTCGGAGGCGAGTGCCGTGGTCCTCAGGTGAAACCACTGCTTCTTGTTTCTTGGCTCCCACACTGAAAATCAGGAGCAGCTGGAAGCCAGGCAGCAACAGCAGCAAGGAAACATTCATAGTGAAACACATCAGACAGCTGTGTGAATGTGTCTGTCCAGCAAGTCCAGGTTATGTCTCCTCTTCCCTATTCTACTCTTGAACTCTGAAAACACTCTGCTCATCCCCTCTACGCATACTTCCTGCTTTTATATCCTCAACGCCTCTTTCTACACTGGAGCAATGACTGACAGTGACACAGTGAGATACTCAACTGTACACTATTATTATCAGTGACATATCAGTAATCCTACCAACAACAGTCTCAACACACGTGATGTTCTCTGAAGCTGCTGCACAGAGCAGCTCGCTGTATTTCCACCTAACACAACTTCTCCGGTGTTGACCTGCTGAAACTGATCCGGTTTATAGTTTTACTTCAACCACTTAAGGACGGGGGAAAAGTACAGTCCTGTAAACTTTGGCACTGTTTGGGTGCAGCCTGCGTACATGAACATGTTTTTATGTCGCCCAATCAGGCCTCTGACGGGCAAGAGAAATGCAAACTGTCTGTTCAGTATCACAATCACTGAGATTGGAGAGCGAGCTGAGCTGATAGTGGGAGCAGGGAAATACTTGGAGGCGGAAGAACACACTCATGAATCACACATACTAATACAGGGATCTCCTTTACATTTCTAGCCTGACAAATACTGAACATGGTCAAAGATATGTGGACACCTGAACGCTGAACCCATATGTGACAGTTGAACATGCCAGAGCCATGTTCAGTAATGTGCTGCTGTACCAGCCCCACTCTTCTGGGTTCAGTCTTTCAACCAGATGTTGAACCTGTCTGCACCAGAGCATCAGTGAGGTGCAACACTGATGTTGGTGATCAGGTCTGAGTTCATCCTATAGGTGTTGGATGGGGTTGAGGTCAGGGCTCTGTGCAGGCCAGTCAAGTTCTTCCCATCGACTGTATATAAGAAGTGGACGTAGTCACCGTGACGTCACCCATTGGTTTAAGGAACATCATGCTGTATTGAAGAAGACTTGAAACTAACGATTGAGACCATAAACTCATGTTTACAATGTTTACTGAGGTAATAAATCAAGTGAGAAGTAGGCTCATTTTCTCATAGACTTCTATACAACCAGAGGAGTCGCCCCCTGCTGGCTGGTAGAGAGAATGCAGGTTTAAGGAACTTCTGCATTGGCTTCACTTCTCCGACCCGGATGTTCTACAAAACAACAGAGCAACTGCATCTGTTAAGGGAGACGTCCACTGATTTTACACATCAGTGTGTTTCCAGGTGTTGAGGAGTTCTACTGCATATGTGAAATAAGTAGTATGAAGCCATTAGTGTCTCCAGAGGGAGCTGTGTGAAGTCGGTTGGGTCTGAAGACTACAAGTTTGTAAAGTAAAAAAACTGGAGGTGTGGAGTTAGAAAGAAGTGATGTGACCAGACCTCTGTAGCCCGCTGCTCATCTCTGCTGTAGGTTAGAGGCTCCAGGCTACATTAACTGCTACTAGCGTAACACATCTGAATCTCCAACGCAAGTGTTGGCGGTGGAGTTGCATTGTGGGTAATGTAGGCACCAGGTTTTGACAAGGAAGAATGTGTGTAATAAAAGAAGACGATATTGTTGGTTCTGCTACATCGACCTTTTTTTTTTTTTTTTTTTTAAACTGCCCATCTGGAGTCCGACAATGTTATCTGAGTGCAATGCTCAATCTGTGGAGTACTCTTTTCTCTTTTAAGGAGGACCATATGATACAATCGAAAGCTCCAGAGCAGCTACTAAATGGACTTTGGTGGGAATCCCGGTCACTGTGTTGGAACAGTTGTACGTCTCTGGTGATTCACAGGATGTTTCCTTCACAGATTCATCATGTGTCTTCTGATATGCTGTCTTCAATCAGAACACGGTGTCTGACAGAACACATCCTATCTGAAATGAGTAACAGCAAAGGCATTTACATCCTTAATAGAAAGATTCTTTCATTTATTAAATACATGGTCATCGGATGGTGAGGCGAATCAGGGGGTGAATTCAAACTTCAGAGGCACATGAGAAGAGCATCATTGGCAAAGAACTTTACATACATAGAGAAATGTTTAAAGCTGCACTAGGAAGCTTCACACATCTGACACACACACATAAGTAAGGGATACATCATCCCACTTATTACACGGCTACTTACTTAAGAAATCAATAATTTGCCGCAAAAAAGGCCCGGCAGAGTCCGACATCAGAGCTGCGCCCATAGCAACGGTCTGTTATACATAGCAACGGTCTGTTATAGAGAATTTACAGACCGCAGAACGCCGTGATTGACCAATCAGAATCGAGTATTCAACACAGCCATGTAATAATTCAATTTAAGGACTTTAGTTCCTCAGAACCCTGCAAGGTAACATCAGTAAACACACAACAGTTTCAGGCACTCTGTTATCTTCTCTGTCCACCACTTTATGATCAACATGAAGACATGGCTGGATGTTTTACAGCTAGCGCAGCTGCCTAGTACAGCTAGAAATGTCTAAAGTAAATGTTAGTCGAGTTATGATTAGATTTGATATTTAAGCTATTTTTGTGATCATTGTGGCCGAGGTTATGCCCAAATATGTGAAACACTTTAGAGCTTCTTCTGACTTGACCAATTAAAGGCAATTGTGTTTTTCATTCAGCTGCATTTGGCACAGTGAGAATGTCTAGTAGTCCTCTCACAGGGATGAAGAGTCACAACCGTATCAGCCACGAAGAAGAATGATGAAACAAAGTGTGGAATGTAAAAAAAACAATTAGTCTGTGATCAGTTTATCTCAGATAGATATTTAAATTGAAAGAAAGTCATGCTGGGGCTAAGACGCTCCTTTGGCTCTCAGTTTGGACAGCAGCATCTCGTTCTTCCGACACTCCTGGAGACAATGATAAAAAAAAAAAAGAACATTCATCATTACTGTTACATCATGTGTCATACACGGGGGTTTTATCTCTGGTCAACAAATATAACATTATCATTCAAGATTCAATCATTTATTGCCATATCAACAAGAGTCGATTTGGAATTTGTTTCGGTGCACGCTTGCTTTAAGTGCATGTTTTCTGCATGTGAGCGTGCTCCACTAACTAGCTCACGGCCGCCGCTCTGCACCGCTCTCATATGGCGGTTACAGCTGATAATGCCGTCTCGACTGACGGCGTCATCGTGGAAGCGTAGCACCCACCCTCCGGTTCCCCCCCAGGCTAACACTGTTAGCTCTGTTGCTGTTGTTTGCAGCGTTAGCGCTGTTAGCTTCGAGCCGTCGGCTCAGCGGTCGCCATGTTGAGAGCCGTATAGCAATAGATCTGCTCTGAATTTCTTATTGAGCACCTTTAATGAAGTGATGCTTTACTTTTAAAATAATGATATCCACTCACCAATGAATTCTATGGTCACTTGACCAATACACATATTTATATATTTGATATACACAGTGGAGTTGGACACACTGGAGCTATTTTTTATGTCCTAATATACAATACTCCTGTTTCTAAGTATTACCTTATAATGTTAGAGAGATGATCATTTTGGAGGCTGCAGTTTGTGTTATAATGATGTGTTTTAATATTATGTCCACCCCATTTATATCAATGAGGGTACCTAGTACCAATAAGCTAACCAATATAATTAACTGTTAACTGATTAATTAATCTTCTTTTACTGTAAAGGTGTGTTCTGCCTCTCACCTCTCACCTCTCAGCTGTTCAGTAACTCATCCTTTCAGAACTAATTAAGCACAAGCTGATACCTGATTGTTTTTTTCTCACCTCTTTAAAGTCCTTGACAGTTTTGAAGTAAAGCCTCTGCTTGTCGAGCAGCTCCAGGTACTCGTCGTTCAGCTGATCTCTCCTCATCTTGTTTTCCTGCTTCTTCTTCTCCATCTGGAAAAGCAGACGTGCAGGAAGCAGGCGTCACCACAAATGCTGCGGCAGCTCGTGTTTGAAACGGTGGAAAAGACTGTTAGAACTTGGCCTCTGGATAATTCTGTTTTTATTATGCTGCTGCGACACCTGTCTCATCGTCTGACTGCTCCCGTTTCTGGCTCCGTTCTGTTCAGCAATGTCGCCGTGTTCCCAGAGCTCCTCATTTAACTCGGTGAGTACAGTATCATCATAATAACCATAGAAATAATAGTCAACTTATAAAATAAAATAAAAGCCAAGCGTAATGATCCTTTAAGAGAGTCCTACCTTGATGCGACTCTGTTTGATTCCCTCCACGATTTGCTCCATCTGTCTGAGGAACTGCTCCTTGGCTGCTGAAGACGACATGGCCCTGGACAACAGTACAGCAGGTAAGGGCTTATTCACTGAACAAACACTCTATCCCATCAAATACATCAGTGTTTCATATTACAAACATACAGTATGTAATTATACTTACTGGTGGAAGTTGTCGTGAATGGAATTCAGCAGATTCACCTACAGAAATGAAAGCATTTTGTTCTCATTAATATTAAGAACACATATTTGTCCGCTGGTGACTTTCACTTTTAATTCGTCAGCTAGATCATCAAACTGGACAGAGTTGAAACATCACACACAAATCTAAAGTCAAAGCCGAATTCGACGGAAACTTGGCAGTAAATCGCCAATTATTTCCTGTGTTGCCAACAACTCACCTCCTTCTCCAGATAAACCTTCTTGTCGTCTAACGTGTTATACAGCGTGAAGAACTGCTTGGTCTCTTTATGTGTTGCAGAAACTGAAAGGCACGAGAAGAATTGTCAGAGATTTAATGCCTTTGTTTCTGCTTTTTTAAAAGACATTTAGCACAAACCCTGGTTAGAGCAGATAACGAAGGAGGGAACCCACCCTGGCTGTAGAGCTCGATGAATCTCTTCTGGTACTGGGTCAGCTCGGCCCGGCTCGGCACCTCGTCGATCTTCCTCTGCAGGATGGCGATCTCACGGTTCCTCCGGGCCTGAGCGGAGTGAAGGAAAGTCCTGAGTGATTCAGTTCTTAAGTTACATTTCATCTCCACACGTGCAAAATGTAGATCCAGGTTTATCTGAAAAGCCTTCAATTTAATATCCTGTAGTTTTCTTTGCAGACTCTTGTTATCACTACTCGATTTAAGCCTAACCAATGATGGAGGAAGTATCCTTAGCAGCAAAAACTACTTAAACCCAAAAACTAGTAACATCACATCAGTGAGCCTCATTGTGTCACTGGGTGACATGATCCTTCATTAGCATGAACACACACACTGTAGATTATTATTATTCACTCCCACATACAGATGTAAAAATGTGTAGAAATATTTTTAAAAATAGAATAATGCCAACCTTATGCTCAAATATTTGATTAACTACTTTTTATACTGCTGGGTTGACCTATAACAATGTCTCATTTTGATGTGGTATTGTTTATACAATTTTAATTTGCAAAGTGAATACAGCTCTAATATTAATGGAGTGAAGTGAAAATACAATATTACGAGCAGAAGCATTGAGTAGCATAAAATGGTGATACTAAAGAAAAGAACAAGTACTTCAGTACAATAGTTGACTGAATGTACTTATTTATTTACCACTAAAATAATGTTCTAATTCTTCTTATTCAGTGGACAGTTTTAATGTCCCGATGGTCTAGATCACGTCTGATAGGCTTTTAACATCCAGACAAGGTGTAAAACGGAATTCTTTTGCATAATAATTGTAAAATCTTATCAGATAATATCAGAATATAAAAATTGCATTGATAAAATGACAATAATCTTTACACCTGATATTGAAAATAACCAGCGAGGCTGATCCGCACATTGACAAAACAATCCAGTAAATGACACCATGAATAGGCGGTTTATTTGTTGGATTATTTCCAGTACTCTCTGTAGTGTGTTATCTGCTGCTGTGACCTAACTTCCCACAGAGATGACTCCAGTTCCATCTAATCTTGGGTCATGTTATGTAAAGTAGTTACCATGAGTAGACGGATCTTCTGTAGTTTCTCTCTGTCTGTGTTGTACTGTTTATCTATCAGCTCGTTCCTCTCCTAACAGAAGAAAAAAAGAGTGCAGTTAAAACAAACTGTGAGGCAGAGGGAAGGCTACTCACCGTCTTTATGGGTTTAGACAAATATAGTGAATATAATTCTAACTGGATATACCTTCTCCTCCTCCGTATCCTGTCCTGATTCCGTCTTCAACTCCTCAATGTTCTGCTGTAGACGGGCCATCTCTTCCTGGACACCAACGATTTAAAAACTCACATTCAGCTTGTTTTCTGCACAAACACCCAGCAGCATCCCAGTATACGTGTGTGTGTGTGTGTGTGTGTGTGTTGATGAACTCACTCTGCAGTGTGTGCGGAACTCCTGCTCCTGCTGCTTCAGGTTCTCATTCATCGTCACCAGAGCCTTCAGCTTCTCCAGCAAGCTGTTCAACACAACAGAACATTATCAGATGGACCGCCCCATCGATCAATGATCAGAGGTTTCATCCTTACAACAGCCTGTATGCCCAACACTGCTGAAGTACCCATGAGCAAGACAGTGGATGTCTCAGAGGGCCTCATGCCAACTCAGAACACAAACTCCACCCTTCAAAGTATCCCCTTAGGAAACATATGGGTGATTTCCCTGACACAAAATTCAGGCTTTTTCAGTCTACAGACCCTTTCACACATCCCTGCATCCCTTCACGGCAATAGAGAAGATTTTTGCTTTAACTTATCATTACAAAGTAAAACTGATTGCACAATGTAATGGCTGTAGAGTAATGACACCATCTGCGCTTAGATTGGTTCCCTATAAGCCTCACTTTCACTATGCAATTCTTCCACCAGGTGGCAAGCTCCTTGGAAAATAAAGGCTCTAAGAACTACAGATTTCTCTCAATCAAAGAGGAGATTAGTGCTCAACACTAAAAAGCTATTATTCATACTGTGTTTTTTTTAATGTGTTTTGCATTATTTAAAAAACATCTTCTATCTTTATTGCAACTGTCCTCAATAAAAGAAGAAATTCATGTTTTTTTTCCTCCTGATACTGGGTTGTTCTCCTCTCCCCTGGTGCCTGAAGCACAATGACTGTTAATCACACTGTTAATCGTTAGTTTGCTGACCATATGACCTAGAGTATATGCAACTGTTGTGTTAGAAGTCACTTATATCTGCTGCTCAATAATTCTTTGAACTTTTTAATTCCTAAGGGTCCAGGTTCTAAAAACAAATCTAGAGACGAGCAGGCAGCTGCTGAATGATGAAGGAGGAAATATACACAAATCCCAGAGGGATGAGGATTAATGAGACAAAGAAGTCAGAGATAATGACTCTCCAGCACTCACCTGCTGTCAGCCTGCTCCTCCATCTCGTCTAAACCCTTCAGCTCTTTCTCCAGTTTCTCGGATTGCTCTGTAGCCTGGGAAGATACACAAATGCCTGTTGGAAGCAACTTTTTGACAAAAACGTTTGCCATTGTTCCCTCTTAAAAAAATGTTTCTTGATGTCCACGGCTTTTCCTTTTTTATTTTTATTTTTAAACACAGCTCATTGATCATTTTTTTCAAATGCATAATGAATGGCTTATTGTAATGTAATCCATGTTATTTTATAATGTCAGCTGCCAAATGGCCCTGAAATTCTCTTCATGTATGTGGTTTGAAGAGTTTTGTTAATGACAGCAGACAGTAACTCGGATAGTATTTGCTGCCAGGCCCATCTCAAAATACAAATTCAATATCCATAATAATAAATATCACGTACCAAAACGTCTGCCAATATAATACTAGCACACGATGCTTACAAAGTGGAAAATCAGTCAGCTAGCCTCGTCTTACCTCTATCAGATTTCTCTTGGCATCGTCCCAGCCTGTTTTCACCTCTGCATGCTTGGCTTGTAGCTGTCAAAAAACAGAAACACTTGTTACTGAGAGTTATGACACCTTCCCTGATCACTGCTGTATATCATAGTACACTTCATTTTAACCTAAGCGAATGCTAACTGCATACGATATAGAGCTCCTCTGCCCTATGTTCTATATGTGGGTCCTGTAATTAAATAAATAAATGCTGCTGACCTCCTCCAGTTGTTTAGTCTTCTGCTGGATCTGCTTGTTGAGCGAGGCCACCGCCCTGCGGTGCTGCTGCAGTGGGCCGTAGCGCTCGGAACGCTCCTCTGACGACAGCTCGGACTGCTGCAGGAACACATGGGAGAAACACTACAGTATATCACAACAAGAAAATTGCTAACAGAAAGCAACAGTAGCATACAGGTTTTAATTCAAGTGCTGGGCCACCACAAGCTGCTTGATTGGGTGTGTGCTGTGTTTTGTACATGCCTCTACAAATGCCTGGAGCAGTAACCAATACACTTTGGATTTATACCTCTCAGTGTAATGTTGCACTTCACCTGTTGCAACAAAAATTTATCCAATTAAGAAAAGAAGAAGCTCTTGAAATGTTTTTTCATTGTGATTTGAAGTGCTCAGTTTAGTTGAGATCAGGGTGTCTACATTCTTCCTTCCACTAGGATCATGATAATCCAGATTTTATTATTATTATTATTATGGTTTCTTGAAAAACACAGAGGTTGAATTAAAAAGCTGTTAATACACAGCAGCATCTTAGTATGCAGAAGGCCCCCCAGGCTTCAAAGGGAGGAACTGTATTATGAGCATACAGCCTGCTCAAGAACTACTGTGTAATGACTGTACCGGCCTGAATATAAGAAATTCGGGAAATTATGTTTGAAAAAGTGGAGGTTGTCTTTTATTTTTGAATGGAAAGAGTGTCTCCTGACACGTGACTCATCTGTCAAGCAGTCAAGAATTACCGCTGTCACAGATGAGGAGATCAAAAAGACAGAGTGACAGAGAGACAAGCTACACAAACATGATGCTTTATGGTATTATTCATGTTTCACTTTTACGAGAGAAAAGACTTCTAGGATGAGGACCCTCTTCTCTTCTCGGGGAAACGTTCCCAACAGGACTAGTGTGACGGTGTGCTGTATCTTCAGAAGTCTTTTCCCCAAAAACAGGTGTTAGCTTATAATAAGGGTTATAATACGGTGCTGATTGTTGCTCACCTTCTCGGCGTACTCAGAGGCGATCTGTTTGATCTCCTCAGACTGCAGTCCCACTATCTGACCCACTGCGCTCGCTGTCAGCTTCCCCTGCACAAAGGACAACAGAGAAATAATGGTAGAGTTCACATGAGAGGGTTAGCCATGTAGTTGTTCCGTTTACAGTGAATGCAGTGGTCCAAAAATATTCAATTACCACTAAAAAATGAAGTTAAAAGAACAGAGCCTTGGCAACTGATTGAACAAAAATAAGAATGTAGTAGACAGAGCAATGCTAGAAAAAGAAAAAGACATGATAAAGAGGAGATAAGGGTTATTAATATTATGGTAGGTTAGAAGAGCTTTGTGAAGTTTGAGCCCCGATAAGCCGGGGAGTAATGTGGTGATTCAATTCTCAACAGTCCACAAATGAAAAGAGAGCTGACGAGACCGAAAACACGCTTTTACCTACCTCTTCATTTGCCATGGCAGCCATGCTGGTCATCAGGGTTTTGATTCGCATCTCAGAGAAAAAACAACCACAGTTATGTCACATTTAAAGCTCAGAGTTCAAGGTCAAATTTATTGGTAGCTTTATCTCATACAACAGAGATTCAAGGTGCTTTACAGAGGGATGGAAATAGTACACACACACGAACGCAGCCGTCCCTAAACCACAGTCAGTGATTATTTGTACATTCATGATGAGTAACTACTTGTTCTTATTATTCGCTTTATAAACCTTCACTACTCTAAAACATTTTTCTCTAGCTTAGTTTCTTTAATATACATCATGTTTATGTTTTGCATGGCAAGAAGTCAGACACTTCACTTTCAACTGCAATAAATTCTAAATGAAGTCAAATTGTAACATCACTGCATGTATGTGTCTTTCTTGTCTCACCCTACCTCACTGTATCTATAATAGGTGTATATTTACCTTCCGTGTATAATGCACTCATTCACTGCATAAAGAGCTCACCTCCTCCGCTGCCTGCAGGTCGGCTTCCTCTGAAACCTCCGCCATCCCAGGGGGCGCCGGCTGAGAGCCATTGGCCAGCGAAGCCTTCTTCTCATCCACCTAGAGGAAGGAGACAGGACGCCAGACAGGAAGCTGAACAGAAGGAGCAGTGAAGGCTGGTGGACACATCAAATATCTAAGTCTACTCCCGTCGTTCCTGTGTTAAAAGACGCACGCACTCCTCTAACACTGTGGGACATTTAAAGAAAAGGATCTTCTTCCTTGTCAATCCTGGTGCCTACATTACCCACAATGCAATTGAACCACTGACAGTTGGGTTCAGAGATGCAGCAGAGATGAGCAGCGGGCTACAGAAGTCTGGTAAGATCACTTCTCTTCACACAGCTCCCTCTGGAGACACTAAACTTGTTCCTATTTTTTAATTTCCTTCTATTTACATTTTTCATATTTTGTTTCACTTTTGTTTTGCTTTTTTTTTACTGTGTTGTATCTTGCTGTTTGTTTTTACTGATGCATCTTGTTTTTTGCACAATCCCCTTTGCTGCTGTACACTGCAAATTTCCCCACTGTGGGACTAATAAAGGAATATCTTATCTTATCTTATCTTAAAGGCTTCATAATACTTATCAGAACTCTTCAACACCTGGAAACACTCTATGATGTCTAAAAATGATAGGAGTTCTCCTTTGACAGTCAGTGTGTCAATGTGATGTGTCGGACTCGAGGCATAGGAGGAGCACACAGCAGTGCGTCTTACTGAATAGGCCTGATAAGCTCAAAGTAAAAGAGAACTGTTGCTGCTCTGTGAAGGACATTGAACCACCTACCTGGTCTTGTTTGG
The DNA here is from genome assembly GCA_916700685.1 of Adelosebastes latens. Classification (NCBI taxonomy): domain Eukaryota; kingdom Metazoa; phylum Chordata; class Actinopteri; order Perciformes; family Sebastidae; genus Adelosebastes; species Adelosebastes latens. The sequence goes on from CAKAKR010033210.1 coordinate 17,837, forward strand.
CTTGTTTGCTGAATCCATAACGCCTAGAGAGAGAAAAGAAAACAAACATGACTAAGGTGTAAAAATAAAGTAAGCATTTCCTTTGCCCCCACCATACACCATGCCACATTCCAACTTAAACACATCAAACGGTAGTAAACCAGCATGAGGATAAACAGCCCCCTCAGGACAGGACTGTCTGATTAAATAAAGGAATAAATACAGAAGTACATGAAAGCAGCAGCACAGTTTGCATCCATCATGCCTAAAACACAGCATGTGAGAACTGGTCGCATTCTCTGACCGACACGTTCAACCACACGACACAGTGTTGCGAAAGAAAGCTTCACACGTTCATACAGTACTTACAGGAGGAAATGTGACATTCTAGTACAGATGTGGGGATGAATGGATAGATGGATGAAAAAACAATATGTCAGACAGAGAAGAAGAAACTAGACATGAGATTTGTGGATTAAAGTCTACAACAGCACATGACTGAGGTTCAGGTGAAAGGTCAACAAGGTAGCGACAGAGGGAATGGATGCTTGTAGGAAGGAAAAGGAATATACTGTATATATATAATAATATGTCACTGTGGTTTTCACAAGATTTCAGCTTTGAGCAAAAGTTTGTTTTGAAGGCTCATTTCTTATATTACTGATTCATTTTCCTAAAAACCATGAGCTGTTTTAAATGTAGAAATACTGATAGAAACTAGACGGAGGAGGGGCTGGATATGGTATTTAGATACCTAAAGGGTTGCTTCGCCATTATTACAAAACTATTATTTTCATTATCAATTATTATGACAATTACTTTGGTGTTTAAAATGTCAGCATGCTGAGTGTAATATGGTGATGAAACACTGAATGTTTAGCTGGTTGACACATACATTATAGTGTGGATTGTGTTTACATTCAGGATAAATGGAAATGCAAATAAATGACAGTGATGCCTTAAATATCTTGAAGATTTTCATTTAAATAAATGTCTGTTAGGTCACTATATATCGCTGAACGACGTAACATAATGAAGTTTGAGCCTATGGCCCACTGATGAAGGTATTGCAATACTTATATACAGTATTTGCAGTATTACAAACTGAGAGTCTGTGGTGAAATTCCAGGAAAAAATGCTGTTTTAAGTTACTGCTAATGCAAACCAAACATTTCCTGCTGCTGCTGCTGCTTCACATTAAAAGCATTTAACTGGCAAAACACGAGTTGACCTTTATTATGAAGTAGTAACAGGAAATGCAAAGTGTTCGTCATTGAGCTTGACTCTGACCGCTATCGGTCATTTTGGTCTGTTCTTACAGCGGATCAGCCGAGTGATGGAACAGTCGGGAGCAGCCACAGTGAGCTGATAGATGAGCTGCAAAGCGAGGTAAACAACTACTTTCACTTTCACTGTGTGCAGACTCATTCTGCATAAAATCAGATCACGGTTGCACGCAGACTGATGGGAAAAAGCCAATTATTGCCTGACTTCTTTATTAAACCGACAATAGTTTGTTTTGCTGCCCCCCCCAGTATTCTGGGACCTGTAGTATTAAACCGCTTTTGCTGTTCCCACCAATAATAGGATGTGTGAAATCTTACCTGCCATATTCCAGCAGAGTGGAGTGAACCCTGGACTCCTCATCCAGCAGCTCCCCTGCATCCCTCTGCCTCCTGTACTTCCTCTGGGGTTTGTACACTTCCTGTAAAACACCACTGTGTTCATTCAGGGCAGAGGAATTTATGTTCAGTTTTATATTCAGTATAAAAATAAACGGATCACTTGGAAAACTTCTCAGAAATGTCTTGTACTTATTGTTTTTAAATATAAAGTATATTAAGTTGTCTTAATAATTTGTATGTGCTTTTACTTTGTCATTGAAGTCGTTACAGTACATAATTAATTCAGTGCATGTAATGCCTGATGGTGTAGCTACTCACCAATACATCCAGAACTGCTGTCACAGCCTTGTCTTTCCTCTGGAGGAACTCTTCATCCTAGACCACAGGGTTTCACAGCACATGTCAGCACCAGCTCTTATCTAGAGGACACTATATTTATGTATTATATTTATGTAATCACATTTTCAGGTATATTAGAGTCATTATTTGGTGCCACCTAAGTTCATCAATCATACAAACTATGCACCTATCAATGTTCCAGTATTGAAATAAGTGATCAAAACAGCGATTTCTCTCATGCTCTCTAAGTTGTCCATCATCTGAATGTCACTCCATCAACCTCTACAACCAGGTTGTGGCTCTGTGACTGACTGGTAAGGTGTAGTTACCTCTGGGAGGCTGTGGGTCTTCTGGAACTGAGAAATGGAGTAGGCTCTCACATAGTCGCCCATCTCTTCCCTGGTCTCTATGGCTCGCTTCACCAGCCACTGGCAGGAGACACAACACACAGCTGCTCAGATACAACAATAAACCACAAGTTACTCTGTAGAGCTCAAACCTCGAACTGGGCCTGTCGTTATGAGCAGATACTGAAGTCCTACAGTAAGTTAAGCCAAATCTTATCAGCCGATACAAATCCCATTCAAATTAGCCAGACACACTTTATCGTTATTACTATTTTAAATGTTTGCCATTCAATGTTAAATATTAATATATGAAGAGTCCGTGTCTCCGTTTAGGATGAACTCTCTCACCTGTATCACTGGAAAAATGTGGATAAAGTCGAGCCCTTGGATTTGATGGGGCTCCAGGCGATGAGGACACTTCATCTTCGGCAGCACAGACACTATTTTCTCCGTCAGAGCTCTGCAAAGAGAAAGAAGCACTCATCACTGAATTAATCAATCTTTTCTCTGCAGTGACTCCAGTTACTACACTGGTAACAAGACTCGGTCAAAGCCGAGTATATGGCTGGACCGTGTCAGTTTGTGCGTTTGTGGCTAAATTGTTACACTAATAGTCAGTGGTCATGTCTATACTGTTAAATCCAGCGGTACATGTCCACCAGGTCCGGCGAGGACACTAGGGGACGCGCCGCTCCACTCAAGCTTTGGTCTAAATGCTGGCACCGTTTTATGTTTTAACTCTAACTGTATTCAAAAGTGGTGCTTACATTGTCATGCCAGTGTCAGTCAGTATATTCTTTGTCAAATCATGCCTTATTCTGATCGGTTGGATGTAGCCGTAGTCCAGTTGTAAGAATTTGGTTTCAAATTTCTGACAATGTCAACATTTTTGACTCAAGTCGGTCTTTGGTTGATGAAACTTTAAAATCACCCACCAGTGGACGTAACCATGTCTCACAGTGCAATCTAGCAACACTGTTTTGGATTGATGACCAAAGACTTCACCACACTTCTCATTAATCTGGAACAGCTCACATCACAGTGGAACAATTAGCCAGCTAGAAAAACACTCACATTTTCTGGCCAATGGTTGAGTTTTCCTGGAAAAGAAGATCCACATCGATGTCAAAGTTACACGTTGTGATGCACCAGGTCATACCACCGACAACCTGAAGAGGAGGAAACAAGGTTTACTGTTGGGATAAATCAATGGCACTGTCTACTGTGTGAAGCTTCCTCAACTCATTGATTTATGGCTACTTAAGTTTGCAGTTAAACAAAACTTGTGTCTTTATCAACTGGACAAGCCAGTGACTAGTAATGCCCTCTTTTAGCATGAATCAGGGAGTTTTCCCCAAGAGCATGATGGGACCGGAGCACGATGGGACCAGAGCACGATGGGACCAGTCAGAGCATGATGGGACCAGTCAGAGCATGATGGGACCAGTCAGAGCATGATGGGACCAGAGCATGATGGGACCAGTCAGAGCACGATGGGACCAGTCAGAGCATGATGGGACCAGAGCATGATGGGACCAGTCAGAGCATGATGGGACCAGAGCATGATGGGACCAGTCAGAGCATGATGGGACCAGGACCAGA